>JAASGM010000584.1:0-16303 GCA_023334215.1 Globisporangium cystogenes | reverse complement strand
TGAGTGCCGTTGACACCATTGCTGTCTCGACCTTCTTCACCACTCACACCATCCTCACTGCCATCCCCAGTAGCCTTCTCCGATGCGACCACGTGCGCTACTTCTCCCTCCCGTCTATCTGCCGCTTGACCACCTTCTGCTGCACCGTCATCGCCACAGGCCGATACTCCGTCACGGTGGACTTGAGTGCTGCTCTCGCTGTCGACTGAGTGTTCTTCCGTAGCATTCTTCTCGTCATCTTGGCAGTCTTCGTTTTGTGGCGCAAGGCTTTCATCGCATGCATTCTGGTCGACAAGCGCATCGAAGTTGACGTCTCCATCCTCAGTGTTCGCCTCACATCTTGTCTCCTCTGTGAGTGATTCGAGAGGAACAGCGCTACTTGACACCGTTGAGACGTCGATCGTATCCAGTTCTCCGAGCGCGTGGGTGGAAGTCGCGTGGGGGACTTCACTTCCCTTCGTCAAACCTGGTGAAAGCGTCTTCTGTCGTATCTGCTCTCGTCGCACGTGCTGCTTCCAAGCCGCCTGGATGAGAACAGCAGCCTCCACTTGCTGCATCTGCGCCACGTGACGCTGCAGGCACACATCTGCTCTTCTGCGTCCTCTGATCCCTCGCCATAACGCTTGGATGCACAGAACAGCTTCGAGCCTCTCCAGTTCAACTTCTCCGCGCTCAGCACGAGCCGCGGCAGACCACCGACACCAGCGGCGCTGCACTTTACACGCGGCTGCATGCTGTCGCGCGCGTATCGCGAGAACGGAGGCGATGCGTCGCCACCACCGCTGCAGTCTCTTCACTTCTCGCTTTGCCTTCCTCCATCTTCGCTTGCAGATCCAAGCTCGAAGAGCATTGCGGATACATAGTAGCGCAGCGCGCAGTCGACCACTCGCTCGAATTGCGAGTCGCTGCCGAGCCCAGCACTGGATCCCACACGCAGCCCTCTTCTGCAGGCGCCACTCACTGACACGCACCACACGCCGCATGTGCTTTTGCAGGATGACAGCCGAGATCTGCTGCGCGAGTGCCATCAGCGCTCTCGCCTTGCGCTGCAGATGTCGGTGTACGAATCTCTGGAGCTTCGTTGCAGCGCAATGCCGTGCTTTTGCTGCCTTGTCCTTCGCATACAGCGCTCGAAGCAGTGTCTTGGCTCGCTGACACCGCGCGAAGCACTGTAGCGTGATCACAGCGTTGGCGCGGTGCATCTTGAGCGCGTGAAATCTCTTCTGCTCGAAGCGAGAGCGGATCTTGGACTGCAGAACGATGGACGCATCGTGGTGGTGCTTCCGCTGCGTCTCGCGAGCCTGAAGCATTTGCTCGTGTCGAGCAATCGTCTGCTGCGCTCGAGCTGCTTTCTCCTCGTCTTGGATGGCTTCGCGCTGCTTCGTGAGCTGTAAGATCTGGTAACTGCGCTGCAGCTGCTGGTAGTCACTGCTCAGACTTGCGTACTTCTGCTGGTCGAGGGCAAGTATGGTTTGAGCGGCGCTGAGCTGAGATCGTAGGTGCGCGTTCTCCTCGCCCTTGGCATCCAGGCGATCGGTCAGTTGTTGCACTCGTATCTTCATGTTGTCGAGTGTGTTCGGGATCTGGTTCGGGGTCGCTTGCAGATCTCGTATCGCTGGCGGAGCTCCTTCGAGTGCGTGGCGCAGTCTGTTGGGTGGGGACGGTGGAGATGGAACAAGCGGTCGACTCGGTGTCACCGAAGCCTTAGCGAGTGCCTTCCGAAGCGAACTTGCTTTGCTTATCGCAGAAGACGATTTCGTTGCAGGCGATGATGGCGCAAGAGGGCCGATCCGATTCGTAGCCGCTGGGTTCCGCGCGTTGACATCCTCGCGCTTCTTCGTGCGAAGCTCCTTCTTGTCGCTTGGAACAGAAAGGTGTGCAAAGGTCTCGACTTTGACCGCGCCATCGGCGCAGAAGTCTTCAGCTGAGAAAGAACCACACGCGAGGTGTCTCTGCATCAAGAAGGTAACGTACTCGCTCCACTCGATCGCCTGGATACGAAAGCCACACTGTCGTGTGAGACTTGCTCCGCAAAGAACAGGGGACTCCAACGCGACAGAGCGAACCTGGTCTGAGTTGACGTCCATGGCCAAGAAGAGCTCTTCGACTTGCGACTCTGTTGGAGAGAGCGCATCCTCGACTGCCTTAGGGTTCGACTCCCCGAACAGCGCTTTGAACAGCTTCTGTCCATCCGACGTGGACTCGAGTGCTGCATCACACAGCACACGAGGCGCATCCTTCCATATGAGCTCGTTGCTTGTCCCGTTCAGCGTACATGTCGTTTGGACACCTTACCGGCTTTGTGGCGCAGGAACACGCCTTTGAACTCTTGCAGGTCGATCCTGCCGTTGCCGTCGACGTCGAGCAAGTAAAACAGCTTCTTCCACACGGTCAGCGACTCGAACATCACTGCGTGGCTTTCGCTTGGACTCGTGTGTCGATAGCTTTCCACAGATTGACTGTCTGGCTTCAAGTGAAGGCTCGTTCGTCCCCGCCGTTGCTGGTGGTACGTCAGGCTCATGCTGATGAACCTGGTTCGCCGAGTGTTCTCTTGACTGTTGCACAGCGCGTACCATTTGAACTGTGGTTCGGAGACGCCACTGGAGCGTGACAAGCGCTCCACGATAGCGAACAGATCTACCGAGCATTCTCCGAGAGTGAACTCCGGGATGTGATTCGCAGATCCCATGACTTGAATAACTAGCTCTGATGTCGATCCCGCCCGATCGTAGACCTGGTCTTGTCGAGAGTCGAACGGGATCTCGAGCGTCGCGGGGCTCCGACTACCCTGATTATCAGCGTCCGAACTTGTGAATGGCGCCGTTGTGTAAGCTTGTCGGTTCCATCGACATCGGATGAAGGTCGTGTCGACTGGCATCGCTGACTGAACGTGTGAGAACGTATCGCCAAACCGGAGTTCGAACACGCCTGCCCGTGCCGGAATGTATCGGATGTCCACGAGAAGATGAGCGCGAAGCTTCCCCTCACCGCTCTCGCCGCCTTCTAACAAGATCCACTCTTCGCTGCTGAGCGAACAAGCTTCAGGCACGTCGACCCTGCCGATCAGAGCAGTTCCAAGAGACTCCGACGCAAGTTCGAATCGAACTGTTGGGAGTGATGTGTCGGAGATCTGCGGCAGAGCAATCGTCTCGTCCGTCCACTTCCATCCTCCCTCTTTGGCATCGAAGTATGCCTTTCGGGTCTGCTGTCGCTTCTTCGTGACTCCGACGCCAGACGAGTCGGCCAGCTCTGCACGAACGATTGCCGCTGCTCCAGGCTGAACCCGACGCTGACCTTGATCATCAGATAGCGCCACCTCTTGCGTTCTGACGAGTACCCTCCCGGCGATGGTATCCAGCACCGCTGCTTCACCGCATGCCTTGTGATGGTTCGAAGATGCGGTGAAACTCACCTGCACCTGCGCGACTGGTACTACACGACGAGATCCCGCTGACGGCAACATTCCATCACCAAGCGTTGAAGTGCTGTGGAATAGCGAGTGCCAGACTCGCTTGCCGCTGTCGGACTCGCATCGCTCTCGCCAGCCTCTGCGAAGCGAGATGTGTGCACTCGCTAGTACGGCTCGGTTGGCATTACACAGCTGAACCTCCAGCACGGCACCTTCGTGTTCTTGAACCACGGAGACTGCGTCCGTGACGTCAACACTGGCGTTGATCTCCGCGGTGTAGTCAGCTCGCCGGAGCAAACAGACGGATGTCTCATAGAGCAGCGTGCTTTCGCGATGCCTCTCCATGCCAGACGATGTTCGCAGTAGTTGCAGAATCGCGGTTGTTGCCGACAACAGGCCGTCGCTACCGCTGTCCACGATCTTCAAACAGTGAAGCGTCAGATCGACTCGTTTCGCACCCGAAGTCGAGGCAAGTTCGCTGATACGCTGATGATCGAGGAACTGGACGTCGAGCTCCAGGGTCCCTGTCTTCTTCCCTGGTTGCTCGCAGTTGGTCGATCGCGTTGAGGTGATCGGCAGCGCTAGCATCACAAGGTGCTGCTTTCTCGTGATGGCAGGGAAGAGCGGGAGGCTCGTGTATCCGATCTGCTCATCACAGAGGTCGGCGCTTCTGGTGCTTCGGCGCCACACTCGGAACTCAATCACTGGCGAAGCATCGCAGTGTACAGGAAGAACTGCCTGGTCGTTCCATACGAGAACTCCGCTCGCATCTCCAGACTGCTGCACCAACCTGCTCGTGCACACATCACATCGATCATCGCCATACGGACGAATGAGCCATCACTGTCCACAGCATAGCGCAACAGCACATGAACGCACCTGGTGCTCGCTTGTATACGTCCGAAAGCAGCAGACACGAAGAACTGGTCTGCTTCGTAGTCGCCACGTCGAGCGAAGTTGCCGCTCGCTGTGCGGATTTGACAGCACATGGTTCCTCTCAAAGTGGTTTGCTCCGGTGCCACGGGTGAGTTCATCGTCTGCGACGCGATGTCGCGAGCTGTCGGGGCAAGAGGAGTCAGGTGCATCTTGAGAGTGATCGGGATGTGTCGAACTCGTTGATCCGACGCCTGCTCGACTCGCGCATCGCTGTTGGTGCTCTTAGCTGCTGTGAAGGAATCATCGATCGTCGCGAGCAGCAGGAACGTTGTTGGTGTGCGACTGCTGAACGGCATGAGGAAGGAGCAGAGACTGAGTGTGCATCCTCCGATCCGAATCTCGTCTTCGTCGTTGACAACAACATCCGACGGCTTCAGCAGTGACGCACATGTCTGTTTCGAAGCCGACAACAGACTCGAGTTCGCTCGCGTTGACTGTTTGCGCGCATCCTGAGAGCTTTGAAAGCTCGGATCGCTCGCACTCATAGCTTTGCGTCGAACCAAAAGATCGATCTGTAGCTCGGGCGTCGTCCGCTGCTTCGGTGACCATGTCACTCTGGTGGCAAAGCTTTCGTTCCATCTGACACTTTGTCCTCGAGAGGAACTCCGTGACACCACTTCTTGGAACTGCGAGTGGCGATTCCACTGCTCGGATGGCACCCAAAGACGAGCTTGGACACGGTCCCCAGCTGCAAGCGTGCTATCATCTTGGTGAGGAGGATACGCGCCGAGTACCTCGATCTCCAGAACGCCTCGGCTCTCCGATTGTCCGCTGGAAGCGAAGTTGGCATCGGAGAGGATCGATGTCGCCGCTTGGGGAACTGAAGTTACTGATGGCTCCGAGGAGACCGGGGGCGAGCGTATGCACACCGTAATGGCGATCTCTCCCACAGTATCATCGACGAGTGACTGAGACTTCAGTAACTGCTCAGTGTTGCCTGTCGCAAGCGCCAGCTTCACTCTCGTCTCGAATGAAGATGCCGGGTCCTCAAGCTGCCGCTCGGGAACAGTGAACGAGCAGCACGCAAGCACTTCGTTGCGTTCGTGGCGACTGTAGCGAAACACTTCGACGAAGATCACCTCGCAGTGTGGGTATGAAACTTCGAAACTGGCTGCCCGTACGATCGCTTCTTGATCGGTGGCGAACGCGTGAGTGCTGGAGTCCCATGACATCGGTTGGGATGTGAAGATGCGCTCACGACCACCGCTGCTCGACCATATCTTGACCATAACCTGTGCGGCCGAGCTCAGACCAGCGATCTTGACTTCGTACACAGTCGCACTCACTTTCAATGTTGTGAGTTGTGCCGACATCAATGCCGGTAGCAACAGGGTCGAGTTCGCTTGATGTTCCATTTCTCGATCTCGATCGCTGGCGTCTTCGATACCAATGCTGGCATGAATGATCCCTCCGAAGTCCCCGTTCCGAGTGAGTAGCTTGAAGAGCGAGGGCATCTGCTCGGTTCGATCACTCTTGTGAAGAAGACACGCTAACCCGACGCAGAACGAAAGCGACCAGTCTCGCGATCGCATCAAGCGGATCTCAACCTCGAGACGAAGTGCATCAGTGCCGCGGCGGAGAGCGTCGAATACGCTCGGAGAAAGCTCGAATCGAAGCGCCAACTGGCGATCAAAGGCCTCGAACTGCACGCACGGCGGTGCTCCAGCGCAGTGACCAGGGACGACTCGGAGCTTGCTTGTTGGCATCGACGCTTGCGCTGTGTCACCTGCTGGTAACAATTTCCCTCGAGCGACCACTGCGTCGCTGTTGTTGTCTTCGCTTGTCAACGCGTCAAGAAGCGCGGAGGGAAGCTGGCACATTCCACTTAGAGTCACTTGAACCGAGCTTCCCAGCGTCAGAGTTTCGTCGGTGACACTCGCACTTGTCTTGTCGTTCTTGCTCGTGGCGACTTCGACAACGTCAAGAGAACTTGTCGCAGATGATGTAGCGAAGCACGCAACGAGCAGCTGGGGCGATTGAACATGACTGGAGTCGGCACCGTCGGTCACTTCAACTACGTTCAAAGGTACGCGCTTGAGCGAAGCGCTGGATGGGGAAAGAGAGTTCCAATTCGCGAGCTCTAGCTCCAGACTGGCGAGCGCTGGACTAGTATCATCCCTCGCCTCCGCGACCATGAGCGACAGCACAGCGCTGTGTGCAGCAGCAGTCTTGAACTGGAAGAGATGGTTCCACACAGCAATCGGCGTTGGGAGATCGGCGGACTCAACGGAACTTCCCTGGTCAATCCAAGCTGCGGGTTGCGACCGATGCTCCTCGTCTCCGACTCGAGCGACCACAATCGGATTCGATGCGCGCTGTAGCAACCGATGTAGAGCATGTATACAAGCAGCATGCGCGTCAGCACCTTCACCTTCGAGCACAAACCCACTGGCGCCACATCCAGAGCGAGCGACTCACGTTTAGTCCGCTACACGCCACGAGTGCGATCACCAGTGCGTCGATGTCGTCACCACGAGCTCTTGATGTGACCCGAAACCTGCCACCAAGTGATACGATGTTCTCGAGTGTCTGGAATGCAGGGTCCGTCGTCAGATTCGCAGCGAGAGTGACCGACCCAGCGTATCCGTCGTCGCTCTTCCTCGTCAGGTCGAGTCGAAACGTTCCGCTCTCATCAGTCTCGAGGATCCTCGCCATCGGCACTCCACCGCTTGCAACCATCTCTGGACTGAGCTCAGAGACGTGTTCCCAGATCTCCACAACCAGTGCCAGCGCGCCAAGAGCTGGACTCGTCCACGCGACCGGAGCCACTCGAAGCATGACCGTCTCACCCCAGATCTGTGGCGTGTGGCTGCTGCCCCATTCTGCCTCGACCTGCGTCACAGGTACCAAGGCGCTCTGGTTGCCAGGCTCGATGCGCACTCTCGCGTAGATCTCGGTCCTCTGCTTCTCCGTCGTCTCGGCTGTTGTCGTGGCGCTAGTCGTGGCGCATCGCAAGTTGGTGCGGCTGATCAAGTGGACGCTCAATCGCCCGAGCTTCTTGTCCGCATTTTCGCCACGCCGCGCCAGAGTGGCTTTCACCGTGTTGCTCTCTGCGTCCTGGTGCGGGGACGAGGTGTCCTGATCTGGGGCATCCGCCATCCCAGGCCCAAGCCGGCCGGCCGTGCGTCGCCGCCAAGTCCTCGAGAGGGTTCCTTGAGATCTATCGAGCGTCGGATGGGCGAAATAGTGTACAACGTGTATTCAAATACACTATTTGGGAATCCATCGAGCAGAAAATAGTGTACAACGTGTATTCGGGCAGCTACGGCGTTGACGTGACGATCTCGTCGAGCAGCACGTCCTTCACCTCCTTCTCCTCGCTCGCGGCGGCGACCTTGTCCGCCTTCGTCAAATTCCCTGCAAAGTTCTCGCTGAGGAAGCACGCGGTCTCCTGCTGCTGGCGCTTGTCCGCGCGGCTCATGAAGAACAGCAGCGTGAGCATGAGCAGCGCGCCGAGACCGACGAAGATCACCTCGCGCGAGCTCGCGGCCATCGTGCGGTCTTCGCGCACGCGGGAGTTCGGCCACGAGTGGTTCGACACGATCCAGGCCGAGTCCTTGACGCCGCCGAGCTCGTTCGAGACGAACTCGAACTGCATGTGGCTCGCGTTGTGGATGTGCACGCGGCCGTAGCCGTACTCGCGCAGCGCCGCGAGACTCCAGTCGCGACCGTAGTAGCCTTCCGTGTCGACGTCTGCGCCGGCGGAACCGACCATGATGTGCACCGGCGCGAGCGCCACCTCCATGCTTTCGCCGTGGTGGCATTGTTCGTCGTACACCGGACACGTGCGCTCGTACGCGTGGTAGTGGCCGGAGAACACCACATCCACGCGGTACTCGTTCAGCAGCGTCTCGAGGTGGTTTCGCAGCAGCAGCGAGCGCCGGTAGTCGCTCTCGTACGTCTCGGAGCAGTAGAGCGGGCGGTGGATGTGAAGGAAGAGCCACGGCGTGCGTGTGCGGTTCACGCGGCTCAGGTCGTCCACGAGCCACGTGTGCATGCGCGAGCCGGCGCGAACGTCGTGCTCGCCGCTGATCACCGCGTGGTGCGTGAGTCCCATCTCGGCGCTGTACCAGAACGGTCCGTTGCCGTTCGCAGGCATCGAGAAGCGAGTGGCAGTCGGCAGTCCGCACTCGCCGCCCGAGTCAAAGCCGCCGGTGCCGTCCTCCTCCAAGACCGGGTTCGGCGGGAAGCGCACCTCGTCGATGAACTTGCCTTCAAGGTATCCATAGTCGTGGTTGCCGATCCCGACCATGTACGGCACGCGCGACGCCACGCCTTCGATGAGGAACCCGAACTGGTCCCACAGGTACGTCGCGCCGCGGGCGTACGACAGGTCCCCGACGTGGAACACGGCCACGTACGACCGCTTGCTGTCCGTGATGTCCTTCTCCAGGAGCGCCATCGTCGTGCCGCAGCCGCCCGGGACTCGGAACTCGCCAGTCGCCGACGTCGGCACCGCGAGGTCGCCATACACTGCGAAGCTCATCGGCGTCGCTCCAGGCGCCGCTCCAGGCGCCGGCGGCACGAAGAAGCGCTTGACGTCGCTCAGGAAGCCGGTGGCAGCGTCGCCGACGCGGTAGAAGTGCGTGGCGTTGGGCGTGAGATTGGTCATGACGCCCGAGAAGATGGTGCCCGGGTCGCGGAACCAGCGCGGGGACTCGGTGGTCGCGGGCGCCGCGCAGAGATCCTTCGCCTCGTACGTTGCGCCGATCGCCGCCACCGAGCGCGTGAGCTTCTCGGCGCTGAGTCCGTACTGGACGACCGGGCGGCTGGCGGGCGAGACCGCCGCGCCGCTGGTCCACGTCGCGCGCATCTCGGAAGCGCTGGTGGTGGCCGCCAAGTGAATCTGCAGCGGCTCGGCGTCTCCGCGCGCGAAGCGCACGAGCGGCGAGACACCGAGCACGTCGCCGGCCTCGGTCACGAAGCGGAACTGCCACGCGCAGCGCATGTTGACCATCGGGCCGAACGTCAGCGCGCCAGCTGCGCGGTACTTTGTGCGCTGCGCGTCGATAAACGCGTCGACGTCGGCGCCGCTCGCGTCGTCGCTGGCGGTGCTGCTGCTGTCGACGCAGTACGCGCGCACGCTGTCGTCCGAATTGAGCGACTCCTCTGCGTCGGCGCCGGCGAACGCGAACGTGACCACGAGCGGCTCCCAGTTGCGCAACTGCGTCGCCGACACGTTGAAGAGCGCGAGCGGCTCGCGCAGCTGCAGCGCCGCCGCTGGGGGCGATGCGGCGCGCGTCGTCGCTGGCGCCGCCGCCATCAGCAACAGCAGCAGCGAGCGCAGGTGACGACGCATGTGCGCGCGAGGTCGAGAGATCGGAAATGAAGAATCGCTCGATGCGAGCGATTGGGCTATTTCGAGCACCTCTATTTCAAGAAATGACTTCGGTTACACATGATAAATACTGATGTTGAGCGGACATCCAGCTCAACTCCAGCGCTGCAACGACAGCGAAGACGCACGGTGCTGCATGCCGCTGCAACAACGAATCGATTCACATTGTTCCTCGCATCGCGGCCTTCATCGAGAAGAAGCGTTCGGATGTTGAGCTAGAGGAGTCGTGTCATGTACAAGCACCGCTGCGACACCGCGCTTATCCAGACGACTGAATGCCGGATTCGGTGGTGAATTCAAGTGTGCAAGCAAGCAGCACTCGAGCGCTGACTGGCGTTCGTCCATTCAGCGCCAGGCAGCAGCCGATGTCGCCTGTTGCCAGTTCCCGAGTGTTCACGAACGGCTTCAAGCCGCCACAAAAAGTATCCAAAGTCAAAATATCAAAACTAGGCAAAGTATACTAGAATATCTCCTAGAATTGTACCTAGAAGGACAAAAACACTTATAGTATGGCTCTTTCGCCTGATTCTATTCGTGGGTTCACTCTGAGATCGGAAGATGCAGCACCTCGAGCAGCAGCGCGAGCTGCGCGCGCCGTCGGCGGCGTCGACCGCCACGACCGACGCCGCCGGTGGATCCGAGCAGCTGCGCTTCGTGCGTGACTTGCGCCTGCAGTTCCAGCGGCGGCGGCGCCTGGAGCTCGCGGCGTGCGCCGTCGGCTTCGGCGGCGTGCTGCTCATGCTCGCGCAGAACGAGCTGCTGCTGCCGGGCGCCGCAACGCCCGAGCACGCGGCGGTCGAGACGCTCAAGTGGCTCATCTGCCTCTCGACGCTCGCACTTGTGTCGCTCGTGCTGCTCCAGTTCGCCACCAGCGCGCGCATCGCGCAGATGCAGAGCGTGCTGCTGGTCGCCAAGGCGCGCGGCGCCGGCTGCTGCTCGGCGCGCGTGCTGCGACTGGCGCTCGAGCTGCTCGTCTGCGGCTTCCACGTGCCGCCGGGCGTCTCGGGCGACGTGGAGATCGCGCAGTTCCACAGCCGCGCGAGCGCCGAGTGCCCCGCGACTCCGGTGTACCGACTCGAGCGCCGCGGCACCGGCTGCTACTTGGTGTACAAGTATCCGGTCGAGGCGTTCGGTGCGTGCGTGAGTTCGAGTGTGTACTAGTCGTAGTATCGGCAAGCTGTAGACAGCTGACGCTGCGAGCGTGTCTACGATCTACGCAGGAGTGTTCATGGTCCTGCGGCTGTACCTCTTCGCGCGGTACATGCGCAGCTCCTCGGCGCTCTACTCGCAGTGGGTCGCGTTCATCGGCGCGCTCAACGACGTGAACGCCATGCGGCCGTTCTTCCACTTCAAGGCGCTCTTCAAGATCAAGCCGCTGCACCTGCTCGTGCCGCTCACGCTGCTCAACACGCTGCTCACGGCGGCGATCATCCGCATCCTCGAGAGCCCCGTGCAGGCGGCGTTCGAGAACTACGGCAAGTGCGTCTGGCTCACGGCCGTGACCATCGTACGTGCGCTCTGCTGCGTGTATCCTCGCGTCTCTTGGAACTATGCTGGCCTGACCAATGTCGTGGCGGCGCAGTCTGCGACGGGCTTCGGAGACTACTACCCGGTGACCTACATCGGCCGCGCGTTCACGACGGTCAGCGCCATGTTCGGTGGTCTCCTGCTCGTCGCGCTCATCCAGTCGCTCTTCTTCGGCGTGCTGGAGCTGTCGCCTCGAGAGCAGAAGGTCAAGTACCTGATCGACATGGACCGCTGGGAGAAGCAGACGCATCGCAACGCGGCGGCGCTGCTGCAGGCTGCGTGGCGGTGCTTCGCGCTCAAGAAGCAGCACGAGCGCAGCGCTTCTCGCGGCTCGAAGGCGCGTGTGCGTGCGCAGCGCAAACTCTTCGAGCTGATGCGCGCGAGTCGCCGACTGCGGAGCGCGCAGCCGTTCCTGCGCCAGAGCGTCGAAGACCAGTTCGCGGACGTCGAAGACGCGGTGCTGCAGCAGTTGGACCGCATGGAGGCGGAGAAGCAGCACGCGCTCGCGCGGATCCACAAGAAAGCTGTTCAGCTGAATGCGCTGAAGCGCCAGCTCGAGGAGCAGCAGCAAGCGTCTCGGGGGGCGTGAACGGACAACGGTGTCGGTTGTTGCAACGCAAACGAGGGAGCTTGTGGGTCATGCTGAGCCGTGTTAGGAGGTGTTGCAGGTGTCGTCATGGTCTACCGAGTACGGAGAGCGGAGACAACGAGTGCCCAACCCTGCTCGGCTACACAGCGCAGAGCCTGTCAAAGTCGATGTCCTCGAGATACGCCTTCCAGAGCCGCTCGACCTTGGCGAAGTCGCAGTACACGTCGCCGCAGCCAGGGATCTCGTCTTCCTCCTCGTTCACGAGCACCTGCACGAAGTGCTGCGCCTCGTTCGACTTGCGCTTGAAGAGGCGGAACTCGATGTTTGCACCGAACGGCGCGGACACGGACGTGCGGAACTCGCGCGCCTCGATGCTCGAGAGGCTCGCGGACGCCAGCAGCGGCGAGCGGTCCGCGTACCCGAGCAGCGTCAGCAGCGGCAGCGTCGTCTCGGCGTGCGCGACGTCCACGACGTTGTGCAGGTTGTTCGTCTGGTTGATGCGGCCGCGCATCCCGGCGAACACGTCCTGCAGCAGCACCGCCGCCATCTCGTAGTTGATCGCGTAGCCGCCGGCGAGCTGGTAGAACGCGCGCAGGTCGTCAAGGTAGTCCACGCTCACGATGAGCGCCTCGCTCATGAGCGTGCACCACTGGTCCGTGATGCCGTACAGCGCGTAGTCGAACCTGGAGCACCGCATCAGCAGCAGCAGCAGCAACGATCAGATCGTTGCCGCGGCAAAGAACGAGCGTACAGAGACTCAGTACCAACTACGTACGCGCACGCCGAGAACGCCGCCTGCACCTCCTTCGTTGTGATCGCCGCCGCCGCAGCCGACGAGTTCTGGAACCCGAGCGAGCGAACCAGCTCCACCCGCGCCTCCGACAACAGCGGCGAGCGCTCGAACTCGATCCACTGCGCGATTGCGCTCGCGTTCTGCTTCACCTCGCGCTGGTACTTTGGGCAGCTGTCGAAGAAGCGCAGCAGCGGATCCTGCGTACACGGAGACACCGACACAAGATCAGCACCAGTTGCGACGAGCGGCGTTAAGGAGGGAGGAGAGGGGAGGTCGCGCGCACCTGGCCTTTCGGGAACTCGATGTACTCGACGTCCTCCGGGTTGGAGAAGAAGTTGTGGGCGTAGCTGCGAGGCGAACACCACAGGCGGCAAACACTGTCAGCCGAGTCCGATCAACCGCCCGACTCGCCCGACTCGCCCGCCATCCGGGTCTCTCGAGCTGACCACTCACGCCTGCGCAGACTTCTTGGTGCGCGAAGTGTACGTGTGGCGCACGCGCGACTTGGTGGTGTTGTACAGGACCGGCTCGAGGTGGCCGTTGGCGCGCACCATGCGGCGGCCGAGGTCGTGCATCTCCTGCTTGCCGGCGACGCCCAGCTCGCCCTCCACGCTCGCGTTGTACGGCAGCGAGTAGTTGCGCAGCCACGCCGGCGCGAGGTCGCCGAAGCGCTGCAGCGTCGCGAGCAGCGCCTCAATCTCCTTGATGTTGTCTGCCGTTGGGTAGCTACGCGCAGCAAAGGACGAGCCGATGACGGTGAGTCGACACGCATGCACTCAGCGAGTCGGCATTCTCCCTCGCGCACCTACCGGACGCCGTGGCGGACGATCACGTGCGACTGGCGGAGCTCCAGGTCCTCGCGCAGCAGCGCGTTCTCGTAAGCTGTGAGCAACTCCTGGTTCGACTCGGCGCCGTCGCGCTGGTCCCAGTACGCCGTCTTGGTCGCGAAGAAGCGCGCGAAGGGGTACTTGGGGTCGCGCCGGATGTGCGCGGGCATTGGCGTCTTGGTGCTCGCCGCGGGCGGTGGCGACGGCGTCATGTCCCACAGCAGCGTCGTGATCAGCGCCGTGGCCAGCAGCAGCGCGAGCGCCTGCCAGACGCGCTGCTGTCGCCAGTGGCGCCGCGCTGGCGAAGGTGGTGGCGGTGACGACGTCGGCGCCAGTAGCGGCGTGCTCTCGTCGCTCCTGTCGCCGCGCTCCATTGCTGCTGGTGCTGGAAGCTGGTGGTGCTGGTGGTGTTCGCCTGACGATTGGGCTGTGAGGACCGCGAGGGACAGCAGCTGCGAGCGGCTGTAGCGGTGGCCAGCTGGTGCCGAGTGGAGCTGCTCCTGCTGTTGGTGCTGTCGGCGTTAGTGGTCAGCGAAGTCGTGATTTATTTTGTGCGCTGATTTCTGTGCACCACCAGAACATCAATTCGAAGGAAATTGGAAAGGAGAATGGCTCCAAGTTCCTTGTGCAACTAGCAAGGCGTGTGCTGCCGCAACACAGCTTTCCTCGGACGCGGATGACACACTGCGGGACAACCCCCAACAACCTCAAGCGAACCAACGCACGACAAAACACACACGACCAAGAGTGAGGTTTGTTCAATGTGCACTTATTTCTCCGAGCACCAGCGCAGTGTCCGGCAGCACGCCGAGGGTCGCCGTGGACAAGACACCAACGCTCGATCACTCGTTCGCGCTCGTCACCGAGCAACAGATTCGCTAAAAAAAATCAGTAGTCGTCACGCAACGTCGGAGTCGGAGGAGCGTTCGGACGGCCGGAGGTCGCTGCAATTCGATCGATCTGGACACGAGGATACAGGTTCTCTCCACGATCAGTCCCGTTCCGCCATGCGCCGCCGCTCCTAGTCGTCGTCGTCGTACTGCAGCGTGAACTCCGGCGCTGCACTCTCCGCTTCTTCGTCGTCGTCGTCCACAGGGTCCGGGCGTCGAGCTTCCGGAGCAGGCTTCACTCCAAGAGGGGGCTGCGGTGGCAGGAACACCGGAACAGCGCTCGACAGTGCCCCCGGCGGCGGAAACACCGGAGCAAAGCCCATTGGCGCTCCCGGCGGCGGGAACACCGGAACTGAGCTCGACGGTGCTCCCAGCGGCGGCACCGGCGGCCCGCTTGACCCAGGAGGCGGCCCGCGCATCAGAGGTGGCGGCCCTCTAGCCATCATCATGATCGCTCGAGGCGGAGGCGGCGGCGGTCCGCCTCGGTGAGCTTCGTGACGGCCCACACCTGGAGAATACGCAGTAGGTGGGGGTGGAGCGCCTGGTGCATATCGATTAGAGTCTTGGAGGGCATCTCGGTCCACGCCGTAGCCTACTCTCCCGCCTGGAGGCGCCTCCCGCGGGATCTCTGCTTGCGAAGAAACCACGCCGCCTTGCTGCCACGACGACGAAGTCGGGAACTGTCCGGGCGGCGGACGCGCTGCGACGCCACTTGGAGGTCCATACAGCTGCGGACCGTCGTCTCGTCGGGCCGGCGATTGAAGCAGCGATGCGCCATCGTTCGCACCGTACCGTGCCCGCAGATCATCATGCTTTGGCGCCATCGCCACTGTGTTAATGGGTGGAGGGCGAGACTCTTCGCCGCCGGACGGCGCTTTCGGAGGACCCCAGCGTGATCCGCGAGGCTTCTTCACTTCGCGACTGTCTTGCCACTGGCTGCCTTCATCGCCCGTCGGTCGGAATCGTCTCCCAAGCGCAGCTGACGCAGGCGGTTCCGGCAGCAATCCGCCGCCGTGGCTTCGTTCATCGTTGTTGTACGCGTCCCCACGGTTCTCGTAGTGCGGCTGGTTGTAGCTACTGTCGGGTGCGCGCGACTGCCGAGACTGAGGAGACAGAATGTGGTCCGACCTCGGCGGCGACGACAACAGCGGCGCGGAACTGCGCTGCATCGACATCGGCGCATCCCCCAAGATCGACGACGACGACGACGGCGGCGGCGGCAGTGGGTTCGCTGCGAGAGTGTCGT
The DNA here is from genome assembly GCA_023334215.1 of Globisporangium cystogenes. NCBI lineage: Eukaryota > Oomycota > Peronosporomycetes > Pythiales > Pythiaceae > Globisporangium > Globisporangium cystogenes. The sequence continues at coordinate 748 of JAASGM010000584.1, read as the reverse complement.
TGTGCCGCTCCTTCTGCTTCTTGATCATCGACAAGAGCGACGCGAGCTTCCCGGACGACCCAGTCGGCGACGCCTCGTCGCGCTGGAACTGCTCCGTCGTCGTGTTCAGGATCCGGGGGCGAACAGACGAGGTTGCAGAGGCAAGAGCGAGAAAGAGAGACAGAGAGAGAAAGGGTCCTGATTAGCACCGCACACACACCCACACGCGTGACAACAACAGCCGAGTCGACACCAAGAGCGGCTGGGCAGCTCCTGTACTCAAATGCAGCAAGCGTCATTACATGAGGGTCGTAGGGCTTGCCGCTCGTGCTGTTGATGGAGTATCTGCTGCCGCCGGCGTCCTCGATCTGGGTCGGCGTGTAGAACCCGCGCGCCTGCCACTCCTGCACCACGTGGCGCGCTTGTTGCTGCATACAGCATCATACATCGACCATGTGAGCAGTCTCCTCTGCCGCCACAGCACTGGATCCTGGAGCGCACCTGAAAGTCCTCCGGGATGCTCTTCACGGCCGTGATCGTGTTCGTCAGGTGGAGCGCGAAGCGCTTCGTGAACTGGTCCTTGGATCCGTGCTTCACCTGGGACTGCAGCCGCGGCCTCGTGAGCTCTTCCTTCCGCTTCTTCTCCTCCGGATAACGCGCAACTCTCGTCTCCAGCGTACCTGTCGGATGATCGCGTCCACCGCGTAGAGTCCTAGCGGCCGCCCCGCACACACAGACACACGTGTCATTCCCAGTCCCACAAGGTTTC
>JAASGM010000583.1:0-16327 GCA_023334215.1 Globisporangium cystogenes | reverse complement strand
GCGACGGCGCTCCCATGTGGACGCTCGAGTGCGTGGGCTTCGAGCCGCGCCACTTCGAGGCGACCAAGGCGGCGCTGTGCCTCGAGACGACCGGCAAGCCCGCGACCGAGTTCCCCAAGATGATCTGGCCGACCAACTACTTCAAGCTCGCGGCCGCGACCATGTTCACGCTCTTCTACGCCGGCAAGCGCCTCGCGCCGAGCTGCCACGTCAACGGCGTGCAGGTGCAGGAGTATCTCCAGTCGCACTACATCAACGCGATGGCGGAGCTTGCGACCGCGCTCAGCGGGCTCAAGAACGTCGTGGGCTTCGGGTCAATGAACGAGCCGGCGTGCGGCTACATCGGCGTCGCGGACCTGGGCAAGTGCTACCAGGAGCGCGAGCTCAAGTACGACTTCGCCCCCACGCCGTTCCAGGGCATGTGTCTCGGCGAGGGCATCTCACAGGTCGTCGGCCGCTGGTCCAACGGCTTCATGCAGCACGTGCTCGGGCTGCCGGACAAGAAGGAGCGCGTGGACCCAGCGGGCGTCCGCGCGTGGAAGCCCGCGCACCGGTGCGTGTGGATGGACGAGGGCGTGTGGAAGGTCGACCCGAGCGGCGCACCCGTGCTGCTCAAGCCGCACTACTTCGCAGACGTGGACTTTGGCCGCGACTGCTACGTGCCGTTCGCCACGGTACGGACGGGAGAAGTGCGAGTGTGCGTGCTGACAGGATGGAGATGCTAACGCTGGTGTGCTGGGCTCGCAGAGGTTCGTCGAGCGGATCTACGCTATCCTGCCGCACACGCTGCTGTTCGTGGAGCTCCCGCCACTGGAGTTCAGCTCGACCGAGTTCCCAGAGATCAAGGAGAGTGTCATCCCGCGCGCGGTGAACGCTACGCACTGGTACGACGGCGTCACGCTGTTCCTTCAGACGTGGAGACCGTACTTCTCGGTCGACCCGAAGACGAAGATGCCGGCGTTCGGGTACCGAGCGGTGCGGCGGATGCACGAGCGACAGCTCAAGCATATTAGGGACTACGGGCGGCTTCACATGAACAACGCGCCGTGCTTGATCGGCGAGACCGGCATCCCGTACAACCTCAACGGCGCGAAGGCGTTCCGGACAGGAGACTACAGCGCGCAGCGCGACGCGCTCACGCATACGATCTCGTGCCTCGAGGCGAACCTGCTCTCGTTCACGCTCTGGAACTACACCCCGAGCAACTGCAACAAGTACGGCGATCTGTGGAACCTCGAGGACCTGAGTATCGTGAGTGTCGACACGCCTAGGCGCGCGTTGGGTGGGGCGGACGGCGCCGAGACGAGTGACCGCGACGCCTGCGCGCGCGCGATCCTGGCGTTCGTGCGTCCGACCGCAACGAAGATCGCCGGGATCCCGAGCACGTCGATCTTCAGCACGAGCCGCGCGAAGTACGTTCTCGAGTTCGTGTCGGACACGAAGAAGTCGCCGGACCCGATCCTGGCGCCGACCGAGGTGTTCGTGCCGCACGTGCAGTATCCGAAGGGCTACAACGTCGTGGTGTCGGACGGCAGGTTCGAAACCGAGGTGCACGACGGCTGGGATGTGATCACGTTCTACCACGACGAGAAGCACAGCAACCACTCGTTGGTGATCACGACGAAGGACCCGAGCGTGGAGAAGGGTCGCCGCGCGCGCGAGCGCCAGCAACAGCTCGTCGTCCTGTGCGGCGTGGCGCTGGTGGCGGTGCTGATCTACTTGCTGTCCCTCTAAGACGTCGATGGTTGCTGAAGAGAAGAGATGGAGAAGCGCAGATGGAAGAAGAGAGGAGGCGAGAGCGGTCGTACGAAGTGGAAGGGAGCCGCTTGAATGTGTAACACGCACACTATGTAGCAGTTTGTGGTCGCTTCCTCCTTCGTTGTTGTGAGCTGGTTGCCATGATAGAGGTCGATGGATGCCGAACAAGAAAACCACAGATGCCGACACCCACGTTTGCAAAATAAAGGAGACCGCAATACCGTGTACGCTCACAAGAAAGCAAAGGCGTTGGAGGAGGGGGAATGGTAGGAGCTGGAGCTGGAGCTGGAGCTGGAGCTGGAGCTGGAGCTGGAGCTGGAGCTGGAGCTGGAGCTGGAGCTGCACCTCTCATTGATATTTCTTGTAGCAGTTTCATTACGATCACCTATTCTGGAGGCGGAAGTTGTTGCGTGAAGCTGTCGACTGAATCGACTGCCGCCAGCTATAGTTGTGACCACTTGGCCAAGCTTCGAGACTTCAAGGCTAAGTCGCAACGAACGAACTCCAGGCACGGCGAGGCGAGCGATTCACACGGAGGCGCGTGCGGCTGTCGTCGCTGTCGACGCACGCGGCACTGCTCGCTGCTGCCTTCAAACGGAAGCCCCGAGCTCCACTGAGTCGACATGACCGTGGAGAACCACCGACACAGCCTCGTCGGCGCGCGGCAGTTCCGAATAGTCGACCCGTTCCGCATCGAGCGCGACGACGTGACGCACCTCAAGCCGACGTTCGTCTCGAACGGCATCCGCACGTCCAAGTACACGTGGCTCAACTTCTTCCCGCTCTGCCTCATGCAGGAGTTCCGGCGGGTGCGCTCGTGCTGCTCGTGCGTCGAACTGAGCTCCATACGCGCAGTCGTCAGTACTCACAACCTCTCTTGCGCTCTCGTGCTACCGAACGAACGAACGAACCAGTCGGCCAACTTCTACTTCCTCATCATCGCCATCTTGCAGTCGATCCCGATCATCTCGCCGCTCACGCCGTTCACCGCGATCGCGCCGCTCGTGATCGTGATCTCCATCAGTCTACTGCGAGAAGCATTCGAGGACCAAGTACGACGCCGCCTGACGCCATGTGGTGGGCGAGTCACTGACCCTCGCGAACGCTTGTCCACCTGAGCAGAAGAAGCGGGTGTCGGACGCGCAGATCAACCGCCAGTCCGTCGTCGTCGTGCGCAACTTCGAAGAGCAGTGCATCTCGTGGGAAGACATCGAGGTGCGCTCCTCGGTCACCCGATTGCTCGATCGATCTGGTGATCATGCGCCGCTCACGACGGCGTCCTGCAGGTCGGAGACATCCTGCGCATATCGGAGCGCGGGATCATCCCGGCGGACAGCATCCTCCTCTCGAGTAGCGAAGAAGACGGTACGCCGTATTAGCGCTGTGGACGCCACACGCGGAGTTGCAGCCTCACCTGTGCGCCGCGTGCAGGCACCTGCTTCATCGACACGAGCAACCTGGACGGCGAAGCAAATCTCAAGTTCCGCGAGGCGCTGCGCGCGACGCTGGGCTTCAAGTTCGCGCCGGCCGACCGGGAGAAGGTCAAGTACTTCGTCAAGTGCGAGCAGCCCGACCAGGACCTCTACCGCTTCTCTGGCAACATCTCGATCGACACGAAGATGTTCAGCCTGAGCGAGAAGCAGTTCCTGTTGCGTGGGTCGACGCTCATGAACACGAAGTGGGTCAACCTGCTCGTCGTGTACACGGGACACGACACGAAGCTCATGAAGAACGCGCGCGCCGCGCACCACAAGTTGAGTCACGTGGAGCTCCTGACGAACCGAGCCGTCATCTTCGTCTTCATACTGGAAGTCGTGCTGTGCGCGGTCGCGGCGATCGTGCACCACGTCTGGTTCCCGGCGGACAAGCGAGCGAAGATGACGTACTTGTTCGAGTCGGAGCCGATGATCATGGCGCCGGTGCTGCTCTTCCTGTCCTTCATCGTGCTCATGAACACGCTCATCCCCATCTCGCTTGTCGTCACGGTCGAGATCATCAAGGGCGTGCACGCCAAGTTCATCGCCTGGGACGACAGCATGCGTAACGACACCGGCGAGGGGGCGATCGCGAACACGTCCTCGCTGACCGACGAGCTCGGACAGGTCAAGTACATCTTCACCGACAAGACGGGCACGCTCACGCAGAACCACATGGAGTTCCGCAAGTGCAGCGTGGACGGAGTCGTGTACACGTCGGCCGACAGGAAGGAGCACGGACGCACGGTCTCGATCTCCTCACTGGACGTCATCCAGCGGGACTCCGTCGCGCACAGCCGCCTCAGCGGAGCGAGAGAGAAGAACGAGGCTACTTGCACGTCGGACAGAGAGCCGCGAGGGGAGGTGCGCAGCGTCACGTGCTTTCGCAACGAACTGCACGACCTGGGGGCGAAAGAGAGCAAGCTCGCGCTGGCGATGGCGGCGTGCCACACGGTGGTCTGCGAGAATGACCTCGCGAGCGGCGACATCAAGTACAACTCGGACTCGCCAGACGAGTGCGCACTCGTCCGTGGCGCGATCAGCATGGGCGTGAAGCTGCTCGGCCGCAACGGACAGCACCTGTACCTGTCGCTCACGGAGGAGGGACGCGAGAAGTCGTACCTCAAGACCGTCACCTACACGCTCTCGTACGAGGTGCTGCGCACGCTACACTTCACGAGCGACCGAAAGCGCATGTCGGTCATCGTGCGGGACGCGGACCGGAGGATCAAGCTGATCTGCAAAGGCGCAGACAGCGTCATCCTCGATCGCTGCGACCACTTCCTCTCCTCAAAGATGGCGACGATGGACCACGTGACGCAGTTCGCGGTCGAGGGGTACCGGATCCTCCTGTTCGCCGAGCGCATTCTGGTGCGTGTCCTCGCCGGATCGGATCGATGAAAGTCCGAGCTCTAACCTGTGATCTCGACGCGCTTCGCACCGGACGGACGACTTGTGTGGCTATGCAGGACAACGGCTACTACGAGGCGTGGGAACGGAGGTACCAGGAGGCCGAGATCGACATGCTCGCGCGAGAAGAGCGGCTGGAGAACTTGGTGGAGGAGATCGAGCGGAAGCTGACTCTTGTCGGCGCGAGTGGTAAAGCAGAGCTGCGAACGCTCACGTATCTGAAGACCTAGAAGTCTGACGTTCTGCATCAACTCTGTGCTCTCGAGCGTAGCCGTCGAGGACAAGCTTCAGGATGGCGTGCCGGACACCATTTCGCTCTTTCAGAAAGCTGGCATCAAGGTGAGCTCTCAAGGCATGTAGTTCGCGTTGGTGCCGGCGAGGTAGAAGCGCTCACCAACTCTCATGCAGATCTGGGTGCTCACCGGGGACAAGCTGGAGACGTCGGTGGAGATGGGGAAGCTCTGCCGCGTGGTGACGCCTGGCATGCGCGAAGTCATCCTGCACGGCACAACGCGCGAAGAGATGTCTCAACGGATAGACGCAGCGCTGCGCGAGTCAAAGGTGCGAGGAGTCTGTGTCTCGCGGCTTCATGCGTTGTGATTCGTGCTAACCAGTGTCCCTTCTGCGTCGCGCCTCCCAGGACAACCAAGCGCTGATAATCGATGGATCATCGCTGACGTGCGCGCTGCTACCGTCGAACCGAGAAGGGTTCCTGCGCCTCGCGCTGCGGTCAGCGACTGTGATCGTGTGTCGGACGTCGCCGCTCCAGAAGGCGTTGGTCGTGGAACTCGTGAAAGCCGGTGTTCCTTATGTCACGTTGGCAGTGTACGATCACCTGGTGCAGACGGTGGCCTCAATCTCCTTGATGGGTATGCTCGTGACTCATTCGTGTGTGTCCGTGCAGCGGCGACGGAGCGAACGATGTAAGCATGATCCGGGCTGCTCATGTTGGAGTTGGCGTGGCGGGTCAGGAGGGCATGCAGGCGGTGCGCAGCGCCGACTACGCGGTGCAGCAGTTCAGCCATCTTGGGCGTCTCCTGCTTCACCATGGTACGTTGGGGAGAGCTCGCAAGGATCGCTTAAGCCATGTTGCCATCGACGCGCTGACCGGAACCACCTTCTACGCGCAGGACGGCTCTCGTACCTTCGGACGGCGCAGTGTATAAGCTACTTCTTCTACAAGAACATCGTGTTCACACTGCCGCAGTTCATCTACGGCATGGTGTCGGCGTACTCTGGCCAGGTACGAGAGTGCAAAAGAGAGCCTGTGATACCGAGAGTGTCCTGGGCGAAGGCTGACACATGTTTGTACAGGCATTCTTCTGTGATATGTACATCACGTCGTACAACGTCGTCTTCACGGCGCTGCCGGTGATCGTGCGGGCGATCATGGAGACGGATCTACCGGAGCGCGTGGCCGACGGCTTCCCGGAACTCTACCGGTTCGGCGCAGCGGACGAGTACTTCTCCGGTTGGATAGGCTTCAAGTTTGGGCTGCTCGCGACGTACCACGCCGTCGTGGTCACCGGCGTGCCGATCCTGCTCTTCTACTCGGGCGGCGGCGGCATCAGCGCAGACGGCATCGCAAGCGACCTCTGGTCAGGCAGCGTTGCCTCCTTCTTCTACATCGTCCCGCTCGTGCATTTCCAGATCTACCTGGATACGTGGAACTGGACAAGCCTCGTGACCGTGACCTACGGCGCGTCGCTCGCAGTGTTCATCGCTGCTGTCGCCGTTTACGACAATATCGCGAGCAGCGTGCAAGGCGCGTGGCGCACGGTCGTGCTCACGCCGATGTTCTGGCTCGGCTTCTGGCTGTCCACGGTGGCGTGTCTGATGCCGCACATCGCGAGCAAGTGGTGCGTCCTCCCCCTCTTGCTGTGTGCATTGCGTGGATCTCTGCGTCTCGCGAGACTGACGCCGTCGTGGTGGCAACTTGCAGCTACCACGAAAACTTCGTGACCACGAACCCCGTGCACATCCTGCGGCGCGCGCGGTGCTTTAACAAGATCATCGACTCCTCGCAGGTCGCCAAAGTCAACGAAACGTCGAAAGCCGTCGGCCCGCGCTCGTCTGAGAGCATCAAGTAGACGTTCCCAACACGATCGCTCGGTGTTCGTCATCCCTCAGTTCAGTTCGTCGTCCCTCAGTTCAGTTCGTCATTAATGAACCGGCAGGCAGACAGGAGGCAGGCAGGCACCGCACCGCACCGCACGCAGCAGGCAGCAGTGCGGCTACTCCGAGCTGTTCCTGCAGGGCCAGATTGTGTTCGGACGGGAATGAATGATTCCAAGCGTTCGTCACCGTTCAAAATAGACCGCCAAAATTGAAATAAATTAATCACCACTACTATTATTTATTACGTAAATAGCGATGGAGAACGATAGTATTTCATTCTTTCGGATTCATTCGTGTAGACACACATCACGTTCGTCATACGACCTCTTAAGATAGTAGCTGCTGGTATCAGATCTACGGATGGAAGCGCAAAGCACTCGTATTGTCGCCATCGTCGCCATGACCCGACAGCGCAGCGCCAAGGCGATGCTGAGCGCGGCGAACAGTATCAGCCCGGAGGTGACGCCGGAGGCGCAGCTCCTGTCACTGCTGAGCACCACGCAGTCGACGCTCACGGTCGAGTCCGCCGGTCGAGTCGCGTACGTCAACATCGCACGGGCGTTCTTCCGGAACGGCCCGGCGGGGCGGTGGCTCGAGTACCTTATGCAGCAGAAGCTGCTCGCGATCGTGGGGGCGTTCTGGTTCAGCTGCGCACTCTTTTGCGCGCTCCCGTTCTGCGCTGCGACCAGTACGAGATCGCTCGTGCTCGCGGTTGTCCACGTCATACTCGCGGCGCCAGCAAACTTGTGCTCGATCGCGAGTCTGAATGTCGACATCGTGCGGCTGCTGCTGCGTGAGCCCGAGTTCCGCTTCGTGACGCTCTTTAACGCGGTCCACTGGGGCACCATCGCTGCCGCATTCGACGACGTGCGCGCGCTGAGCTGCTGCTCTATGTGGCTCTCGACGCAAGTTGCGTTCGCAGTCGACGCGAACACGTGCGCACTGGAGCGTGTGCTGAACTCGAGCGTGGTGCTCGCCGTGTGCGCGCTAGTGCTGCTCGGGTACTCGTTCGCCAACGCGCTGGGAGATAGCACCACTCGGATTCTGCAGACCGGGACCCGACAACTCTCGCTGCACGATCTTCTCGCCACCACGGCGCCGACGCTGGCGCTTTTCCTGGCGAAGGCCGTGTACCATCAACATGGACGACTGCACACACGGCAGCGACTCCCCGGCACCAAGGCCATGTACTGCTCGATCTACCAGAAGCGTCTGACGCTCCAGGCGGTGCAGCCGAGCGGCTTCCGGCGCCAGGCAAAGGTCGTCCCGCGCGTGATCGCAAACCTCGGCATCCCGCTGCTGCGCTCGCACTGCGTTCTGAGCCATGTGAACACGCTCGACACCGTTCTCTTCGCGCCGCAGCTGCACCTCGACTCGAGCTGGTTCCTCGCGTGCCTCGCGCTTCTGTACAGCGTCGGCACGTGGGGTTTCGTCGCCGTCATCCACTCAACGATCGCGGCACAAATCCACTCTGTCGAGCCGACCAGCGTGCATTACCCGGCGATCCCGTGCAGTGCGCTCGTGGCGACGGTCGCCTACTGCGCAGTTTTCGCTGGGATGTACCAGCGAGTCCTCGTGGTCGCGCTCGTGCAGACGTTCGACGTCGCGTTCTCCTCGATCCAGTTCACCATCATGTGCCTCTGCCTGTGTGACGCCATGCGTTGGGACATCCGCTGCGTCAACGTGCTCACGTGGTGGTTCTGGTTCCACTCAGTGCTCTTCCTCGACGCGCTCACACCGCCCGTGCGCGCGGCGCTGCGCTTCGTCAAGTACCCGGCCACCAGCGTCGCGCTCATGACCCTCTACGCCTATCTCGCGATCCTCGGGCTGCTTCTCTACTACGGTGACAACGTGCGCATCTTCGACCGCGAGTGGGTCGCTCCGCCGCATCCCGGGAGACTGCCACCGCTCCGCACAGAGAACGTGCTCGCAGGTCGACTCGTGACGCTGGTGTTCTGGAACATGCGGCTGCTCTGGGACATCGGCGTCAGCTCCGACTCGGAGCTCGTGTTCCTGCGCGACCTCGCCGAGTACTACACGCCGAGCGCGAGCTGCGCGCAGCTACTCGGGTTGACGTCGCTTACGCCGCGGCGGCTCTTCTTCGGGCCGCGAGTGAGCACAGTGGCCGTCTCTCCGCGCACCAAGTCCCGCTCGATGAGCACCACGAGCGGATCTGGTGACGTTCTCGAGTCGAAGACCTCCTCGGCGTCGAACAAGCTGAGCAGCGACGAGCTCCGACGGGGTTCGTCCTCGCGCGCGTTCAAGTCCGGTCAGCTGGACGTTCCTCCATGCATCGAAGAGGAGGACGTCGGCGCGAACAACGAGTGATGCAGGCGACCACGGCACACAGAGCACGCAGTAAGTCGCGACGTGAAAGGTCGGAAGCGCACTCGACCGCTTGAGCCTTCGAGACCTCGCGACGAGACGAAAGGAGCGTCGCGATGGGGATCCTGCGGCGCCGGAAGCCCGACATCCGCGTGCCGACGGGCCGAGACGCCGTCAACTTCCGCAAGCTGCTCTTCCTGCCCGTCAAGGACACGGAGGACTTGCTCTCGAACAAGGACTGGGAACGCGTGCGTTCGACGACGACTGCCAGCGATCTCGTGTGCTCTCGCCTGACGACTTCGCTGCGTGGATGCTCCAGCTCGACCTGCGATGCCTGACGCTCATGAAGACCAAGATGCTGCGCGCTTCGTGCATCGCGCGCGCGCTGCCAAAGAAAGGGGGCAAGAAGAAGCTCGTGCTGCGCCTCACAGCGTCGCTCACGGAGCAGAAGAACGCGGGTACGCAGGGTCCGGACGACTACCGGAAGCTGTGGTTGTGTGGAAAGTGACGATATGTACCAGAGTTCCTCCGGCGACAAGAGGAGGAGCAAGAGTACCAGCGTCAGCTCGACATGCTCGGCGGCGTGTGGTCGTTCGGCTCCGGGTACTCGGGTCAGCTCGGCCACGGCGATCTCGAATCGAGTGAGACACCTCGCTTGATCAAGCGACTACGGGGCAAAGGTGTCAGCCAGGTGTACGCGGTGCGTCGATCAGCTCGGGTGGGTGTCTACTGCTGGGTGTTGGGTGCGCTGGTGGCTCACTCGTGGCGTCGCTTCCTCCCAGGGCTTCGACTCGGACCTCGCATTCGCCGTCACTCGCACGGGCGACGTGTACGTCTGGGGGAAGCGGAGTGCGCCAACGGGGCTGCCACCCGGGAGCTCCTTCAGCGAGCTGCTCAAGAGGAGCTATCGATCAGGAGACGACTTCGACTCGAGCGACGAGGATGGCAGCGACGGTGGTGGCGACGCACCTGGCAAGAAACGAGATCGCATTCGCGAGGAGGAGGGAGCTGAAGGTGATGAGGAGGACGAAGAGGGCGGCGACGAGGACTTCGTGGACCCGGTAAAGCTCTTCCAGCTGTGCGGCGAGGGCGTGAGCCACATCGCCGTGGGCCGAGTCCACTGCTGCGCCAAAACCAAGGACGGCGACGTCTTCACGTGGGGGCACAACGACCACTGCCAGCTCGGCAACGAGCCGGCGTACAACCTGTCCGAGGCGCAGTCCAAGAAAGCGCGCGTGCGGTACGGACTCGACTGCCTGGAGCCGCAGCTGTGGGAGCGCACGATCCCGGAGACCTGCGTGGTCCGAGCGGTCGACGTGGGCACGAACCACACGGTCGTCGTCACGGACAAGGGGGTCGTGCACGCGTTCGGTGCCACATTCACGACAGGCGACCAGTCCAGTCTGTCGCGCAGCCTCGCGAAGCTCTCGGTCGTGCAGGTTCGGACGTGAGAGCTCCGATCTGGACGAAGAAGAGATTGTCGTGATCCTGACGCACTCTCTCATACGTACTCGGTCGCAGATCTCATGTGGCGCGATGCACGCCGGCTTGGTGACGACCAACGGACAGGCGTTCACGTGGGGCAGCGGAGACGGTGGGTGCGTCGCGCTGTGTCGAGCGATCTGAAGCGCGTCCCCGACGATGTTCGACTCACATGTCGTTTGAGGATCGCGCTGCAGCCGCCTTGGACACGGCGACACCACGTCCTACGTGAACCCGAAGCTCGTCGAAGGGCTCAAGGACGACATCGTCTTCGAGCTCTCGTGCGGGTGCTGGCACACGGTGGCCGTGGTGCTCATCCCACCGCTGCTGAAGGGAGGACTGGTACGCGTGAAGACAGTGTCGATGCATCGAGCTCGCGAACTGATCAACTGCTGTGTACGCGAAGGTGTACACGTGGGGGAGCGGCCGCCTCGGACAGCTCGCGCAGGGCGGGACCCAGATCTCGACCTCTCCGGGACTCGTGACCGATCTCATCGCGACGCACGCTCTCATCAAGTGTGTGTGCGCCGGCATGTACCACAACGTCGCGCTGTCTGTCGACGACGAGGTGCGTTGACGGAGAGTCTAAAGAACGGATGTGAGCACTCGCTGATCACGCGAAGACGGTGTCGGAACTGCGCGCAGGTGTTCACGTGGGGCAGCAACAGCAACGGGTGCCTCGGTCGACCGGAGGAGCTCGCGAACCTGGAGGAGGGCTTCTGCGCCGTCCCCGGCAAGGTGGAGGGGCTCGAGGACTTTGTCGGCCGGCCGTGCTCAAGTACGTTGTTCACGTGTCGCGATGCCTTCGGATGCTGCAGAGCGGAGCTTCCTGCTCTGACACGCGTGGTGGGTCTTGTTCGTGGCAGTCGCATGCGGCAAAGAGTTCACGCTCGTCGCCACGAAGCCGTACATCGGACCGACGAGGGAGGAGCTGGAGCGGCGCCAGCAGGTTCAGTTAGCGCAGTCCGAGAGCATCAAACGCCAGTCGAAGAACGCTAAGGTGGAGCGCCAGCAGCAGCTCGAGCAGCTCCGGCGGGCCAAGATCGCCGCGGCCGTCAAGTTCCTCAACGCGGCGTACCTCAAGTGCATGATCTGCACCATCGGCACGACCTGCCCGGGCTTCCAGCGAGACGCCATCAACCCCGCCATGTGCAAGCACTGCATGCACGAGCGCCGGAAGCACGACGTGCTCCACTCGGACAGAGATCGGCAAGCCACGAAGTCCCACCTGCAGTACCTCGATGAAGTCATCGCGAAGCTCGGCGTCTCGGTCAACTTCAGCGGTGTCCCCGGCATCGAAGCGGAAGAAGCGCTTGAAGCAGAGCTAGACGACTATATCAACGAGGAGCAATGAGCTACGAGCACGTCACTTGAGCCAGAGCTTCGCTTTGATCGCCAAGAACACCTTCAACACGCTCGCGCAGCTCGTCCAGCGACACCGCAGTGCCTGGTCGGCGAGCTTCGCCGCGAAGAACAGCGCGCTCAGGTACCCGATCATGCGGAGCGACTTCGTCTTTACGAGCTGGTTCCTCTGTGCCACGAGGAGGTCTCTTGCGACAGCTCCCACCATCACGACCATGAACACGTGGTGCACGCTTGTGCGAGCGATGAGACGCAGGAGAGTTCTCGTCCAGCGCGTCCCAGGCGACACCTCTGCCGCCACGTAGCCCCGCTTCATCACCGCCGCCCACGAAAGGATGTCCGCAAAGTCGACGACGCTGTCGTGGTCGAAGTCGAGCGCTTCGAGGTACCTCTCTGCCTGAGTTGGACTGATCCGCTCGCCTACCAAACAAGTTAGGAACCATCAACGCACAGATCGCAGCACATGTGAGATCGAGGCTGCACACTGTTCGCACCGAGAACGTTCAGGATGAAGGTCGAGACTTCGGCCACGCTCAGCGTCATGCTGCCGTCCATGTCCATGAGCGAGAACACCAGCTTGATCGTGTCCATCTCGCTTTGTGAGAGGATCTGCAGTCCGAGAACGCGGATCATCAGCACTCTCGATCGAATCTGATCAAGCACTTCACCCTCCACATCGTCGACGAACCTTGGAGCGGTCTTCGAGACTCAGTTGGTGCGAGGCCAGTGCCTGCTGCTTCCTATCCGTGGTGTCTTCGTCGAGTGGGAGCGCGTGCAGACCTCCATCATCATTCTGGATCCACTTGGACGCCTCAGCGTCCAAGATCTGGCTGATCGCTTGCGGGTGCATCTCGCTCGTGAGCCGTCTGCGGCGTTCTGTCCACCGACACGCACACCAATCGTCAGTGCTGTCGAGCAACGCTCTCCACTGCTAGAGCGTAGAGCACACCACTCGGGTCTCCGATGCTCGCGAACGGCTCTTCTCGCAGCGACTCTCTGCGCGCGAGCGTCGCTCTCTCGTCTCTCGCTTCCGTGCGCTGCTTCCCCGCCAGCGCCAGGATGTCTTCGAAGAAGTTCTTGCTCGCAGGCAGGAACGGCAGGGTTTGCTGGAACTGCTTCCAGATGTCCGAGCTCCGACCATCGCCGGGCAGTGGCGGCGCTGGATGCGGAGCGGACTCGAGCTGCTTGACCTCCCACGAGAACGGATTATTTTGGAAGACCAGGTATCCCGCCTGCTCGTCAGACTCGCACGAAGTCAGAACGAAGTCATGAGAGTGGGCGGATTCCAGAGTAGAGAAACTCACCAGGTTCCCGTGGACATCGCAGTAGTTGGCAGCCGAGAAGATGGTGATCATCGGAGGTAGCGTCTTGTCGACACGCTTGTCCATCTCGCTGTACTCATCGCCGTCGAAGTGGAGCATGTAGCCCAGCTCAGCGTACTCGTGCGCGCGCACGATCGCCAGAAGCCGATTCTGCTCGAGGAAGTCGAACGTAGCTGCTGCACTGAAGTAGTACGAGCAGCCTCGAACCTGCAGCTCACATGATTGTTAGAGTACGACCCAGTGTAGTCGATCAATGGCACAGGAACGGACCTCATTTGCTGCCCACCGCGGCTCCTCTTTGCTCGGCTCTGGTTCCAAGCCACTCCCAACGTCAGTCGCTGAGTCCACTGACCTCCCACGGGGCTACGAGCTCAAGCCCACCTTCTGAGACTGCAGGGTCCGACCAGAGCAAGTCGCACAGCGCGCCATCGGCCGGGAGCTCGCGGTGCCGGTCAATATCGTCGATCGCTTGGACGCTCGGCAGGTCAGGCGAGATGCCTCCGTGGACACAGAAGATGTCGCCGCGCGAGGTCTTCACGAGCGCCGCGATCGGGAGCGACTGGAAGCACGACAGGAAGTGGTAGTAGATGGATATGCCGTACTTGAGGCGACCTGTGCGGGTAGAGGGAAGAGTGCGTGCGGATGTGAGCTGCTGCGCCACTCTTACACACAGTGCACCGCGCTGGAGGGAGACACGCACACTCGTTCCGGAAGCCGTAGAACGAGGAGATCGTCTCGCACTCGTGGTTGCCGCGCAGCAGGAACACTTTCGTCGGGAACTTGGCCTTGAGCAGCAGCAAGAAGAGCACGACTTCGCACGAGAACGCGCCCCGGTCTGCCGCGCACGCCGATGTGCTTGGCGCTTAGTGCAAGTGAACTTGAAGTTGGTCGCTTGTAACAAATCGCATCACGTACCCACGTAGTCACCAAGGAACACCAGCTTGACGTCGTCTTCATCGTCTGTTGCGTGTATTCCCGGCGCTTCGTGAGTCCCGCGCATGCCACGCAGCTTTTCCTGCCACGCGCTCGACGTCTGCTCCCCCACCTTCCAAGCGCGCGAGGTCCGCGGCGTCCAGGAGACGCATGAGATCGTAGAACTGCCCGTGGATGTCGCCAAACACTGCAGCAGGCAGCAAGCAGGCAACCAAACAGTAAGTTAGCCTGCCGTCGCTGCACCTCTTCTCTTCTCGCACACAGATCCGTAGGATTAGTAGCACCAGGCAGCACCAGCATGGGCATCGCACCAAACACGGTCGAAGCCTGCACCTCCACGAGATTGCGCTCGCCGTTGAGCGCGTCCAGCGCCTCGTGGATGATGCCGAGCGTGTCGGGAACCGAGAGTACGCACTGCTGCTCGAAAGTGCGCCGCACGTCACGCAGAGAGAGCGCGACCGCGCGCATGCCCTCCGACACGGTCGAGCTCACCATGGGCGGTTCTTGAACTTGGTGTTATAACTCTACGGATACCTCTTTTTCGTCACTATCAATTATTTACTCAAGGGACTTACGCTGGATTGACAAATTACATCTCCATACGGACGCTGATAATTTCTGAGATTATCAGCGGTTGACTTAGAGTCTACAGATACCTTTTTTTCGTCACTATCAATTACTTACTCAGACTCATCGAAACTTTCTCTCGGTCTCCACCAATTACGACCATTCTCGCACCAGTGGAAGAGCTTCGGGAGCGACACCTCGATCTCCGCCTGTTCACTGAGCGCCATGGCGGGGAGCTCGCGCACCTTCGGTTGCAGGTACTCGCGTCCTTTCATCATGCGCTTGCAGCCAGTGTCGCCTGCCGACGACGAGATCGCGAGCTGGAGATGGCTGGTAATGGCGAGGAGTTGGCGGATTGTGCTGGCTGCCTGTCTAGACGAAGAGCACGAGCTCCACTTACGATCTATGACTGCATGACAACCCCCTGCGAGACCGATGTCGACTTCCTTGTGTTCCTTGACCTCAGACCGTGACTACTGCAGCTGCTACAGCTGCGGTCCCCGCCTCATCTTGTGGGTGATGCAAGCCTGCGACAGCGTGCTTATTCACATCTTCACCGACGACGAGCTGGGACCTGTCCGGTCCAGTGAGGTGCTGCTCGAAATGCTTGTTGTTGGTCTGCCAAACAGGCAGATACAGATGTCAACCTATCAAATCTTTGACGTTTTGTGTGTCAAAGATGCTGAAGTTGATGGATATGCAGTACAGCGCTCTTCCAGGATGGTCGACGTTGTTGTTGATGTTGCTGCCACTGTCGATGATGACGAAGCTGCCCTCAACAATACTGCCCTCGCCATTCAAGCTGAGAATCTTGGGGTGTGAATAGCCTCTGCGAGGATCTTATACACGACGAACGCCTTGATCCCAGCCTGGAGTAGCAATGTTGCGATTGCAACGCACTCGCCATGCAACGAAGCGCGATGAATCTAGTGCCACGACCAATCTATTGTGCTTCTCCGCTCATTAACTCTCCTCAACCAATGCCTTCGTCAGGAACACGGACGTCAGCGTGATCACGCACGTACAGATGAAGCTGCCACGCGTTGCCATGTTGCTGTGATATCGCCGGGCAACCGCTCCCTAGATCGCTCGGACGTCTCTGGAAAGTCGAAACCATTGAGTCGTTGAAGTCGCCCCATTAAGCGAACCAACGCTGTTACATCGCGAAGCATGGCTGCGCCGTTAGCATCAGGAAGAACAGCTGAGCGTCATCTGTATTTTCCATTTGAGGACGCTCATAGAGATTCGTTCGTGGGAGTTCGAGCAGGAGCATCACATTGTTGATGCTGAGATTATGGTCCATGGCAACCTGGACACCGCGGGCCATCATTTCTTATTCGCGCTCTTCCAAAAGATTGGAGGAAGACGTCGAGGAGGTATTTGATCGACGCGTTGTCTATTGAGCAGTTTGAACTCTTCTTGGAATTGCTGTATTTGTAATGGGACTCAGGCCGCCCGACTATCGCAAAGCGAACTGTCGGTTGGCACTGATCCCTTTGCTGAGGAAGCGTTTAGCGAAGAGTCTCACAGAGTGAGAACTGATCGCAGGTCCTGGCGAGGGTCTTGGGCCGTGAG
>JAASGM010000582.1:0-16346 GCA_023334215.1 Globisporangium cystogenes | reverse complement strand
TTGGATAGCTGGTACGTGATGCTGGCTTCCGCGGTTCGCCGTCTCGCCTCTAGCCAGTGATTGACGTCATTGTGGAGGTGTCGGGCCACCACCGCCGCGCTCGTCCTTGCCGTTGGAACGCTGTACTGCGCAGACCTCCGGGAGTCCATCGCTTGATTCGCCGCCGTGTCCGCCATCGCGTTGTACGTCCGGTAGTGGTGTTGCCATCCGCGTACGTCCATGGTGTCCACGAGGCGTTTAACTTGCCTGTACAGCAGCACGAGCCTTCGCTTCTTTGGTTCTCGGTGATTGCGCATGTGGTTAATGATGAGCGCGCTGTCTCCGACAACATGGAGAGGGGACCAGCAGCGCAAGTGCGCCTGGCGGACGCCGTGTAGGAGCCCGAGGTACTCAGCTTGGTTGTTCGTGGTGCTCGCATGCGCGAGGGACATGCTTCCAATCCAGATGACCTCCTGAGTGCTCTTCGCCGTGTCGACTCGAACAATCACAGAGCCCGTGCCGCCTGGTCCTGGGTTCCCCCGGGACCCCCCGTCGAAGAACAGCAGGAAGAACACTGGCTCTGACTCGGCTGGCAACGGCGCGTCGATGTCTTCGTCTTCCAGCAGCAGCCGCGCGAGTCGAGAGGTCACCAGGGCGGCTGCTTGTCCGTCGGTGGAGGGATCTTCCGCTAGCACTTCCGAGAGCAGGCGGAGTCCGCTGTGGAGCCTCGCCGTGAAGGATGCACAGAGCGTGTCGAGAGATCCTCCATCGCCTGCACAGCTGCGGTGGTGCCTTCCCCATAGTGTCGCAACCGCTGTCGCGCAGCAGTAGCACCTCACCGCGTTCGCCACTTTGTAGAGCTGGTCCAGGTGCCGCTCTCCAAGCTTCCCATCTGCGTCGTTGCTTCGCAGCACCTGCCACGCCTTGCTCGGGACACGCGGCAGACTGAAGTTGAACACCACGCTTGGATCTCCGAAAGGCGAGTTGAGCCCGATCGGCGTCCACCGTCTCTTGAGTTCTCCCCAGACGCGCCCGGCGACCGGGCAGTCCCAGAACATGTGCTGTCGCGAGTTGCTGGTCCCTTGGCAACGCTCGTGGGCGCAGTCTGTGCTCTCAGTACGGCGGTTCCACATGCTGAGCTTGCCCGCCTTCAGGCGGAACAGTGTCTGCTTTTCGTACGCGTTTAGCCCAGACATCTTCATGATCGTGGACCACTTCACCTCCGCAAGCCCTGTCGCCACCGTCTTGCTCCCGGGTGTGAGGCCGCTCATCTGCAGGAGTGCGTTGTCTCGCATCACTTCTCCACCCCGCTTCCGCTTTGCACTGACGTGGGCCTTGTATCTGCATCGCTTTGGAGCCCGCGGCGTCGGGCCTTGCCACAGTTGGATAAGCCGAGTGAAGGCGGGGTGCGGTCGAAACCGGACGGTCGAATTCACTGCGTAGTCTGCGGCCGCGCTTCTCTCTAGCTCGCTGCTTTTCTCCGCTCGTGTACGCGATGTCTCTATGGTGATGAGGCGGTGAGACACCTCATTGTTGGCGTCGATGTGCCACTCGTGTTCCTCCTCCAGCGCCGCTGGGCTCGGCCGTAGTCGCGACGGGTCACGTTGTCGGTACAGGAGGTATGGGAAGTTGTACAGGAGCGCCATGCAGAGGTTCCGGAACGAGCGGCCAACCGCTGGTGTCGGCTCCCGATTCTTCAGGGTGAAGCGGACTGTGCCGGGCCGGACCCACTCCCACTCGACTATGTCACCCAGACGATCCGTCCCGGCCGCAAGGGTCGATTGAGACAGTTTGTACGTTTTGCCCCTTCTCCCGAGCAGCCAGCCGTCGTGCTTGGTGGGGCAATGCGGTAGCCACTCCGCGCAGAACATCATCTCTTCTTTGTCGAGTCGGTTCCGGAGCTGTTGAGGCTCGTATTCCCGGACCAGGAGGGCGTCGATCTCGAGCATCCGACCTGACCACGTCGAAAACGTTGATCGCCCATCTAGCACAGCAGCGCAGTTCCGGATCGCTTCGACTGTCTCCGCCGATCTCCTCCATCCGTGCACTGCCTCCAGCACTCGCATGCCGCACACCCATAAGCCGGCCTTCAAAGAGCTCGACGTCGTATCCTGGTGCGCGGGCATCACCATCACCGAACTCTCGGCGTGTCCTTGTATGTGAACGTCGCCAACCGCTCTCTCCAAAGGCGTGGCGTCCCGTGCCCATCTCGCAGTGGCCATCGCCGCCAGAGTTCGAAGTTCGACCTCGATATTAGGCATCGCGAGACCGTCGTTCGCTGTTGGTAGTTCGCTTTGCTTCGCGCCGATCCAAGCACGCCTTGGCTTGCCTTGGCTCCGCCCCCAGACGAAGGCTCGTACGTACTCCTGCAGCGACGCAATCCGGTTCTCCGATGGCCACGCGTGCCGAGCAACGTAGAGCACCTTCGGTATGATAACCGCAGTCGCCACCCGGCACCTTTGGATAGTGGAGAGCGTCTTGATCTCTGCCAGCCTGAGGCGAGCATTGAGCGAGAGCGTGCACTTCGTCCAGTTTGCTTCGTGGGCATCGCGCATCCCGACCTGTATGCCCAAATACCGACATGTTGCCGTCGGGCTGAGCATGGGCACTCTCCCAGCCGAACCGCCTCCATACTCGCCAAGCCACAGTCCAGTCGACTTCGCCAGGTTCACTTTGAGACCGGATGCCTTGCCGAACTGCTCCAAGAGGGACACGCACACAGGTGCCTCTGCCGGGGATCCGAGGTAGAGGGCTGTCGTCTGCGTATCCGCCAATCTTGATGGTGTAGTCGCCGAGTGGGGCGCCCAGTGTGACGCCGGTCAGGCTGGAGGCATCCACCATCCGGTACAGCACGTCCAGCGCGAGAACGAATAGCAGTGGCGCCAGCGGGCATCCTTGCCGGATGCCACACGTCACATCCATTCGCCGGGACTCATATCCGTTCACGAGGAAGTCACTGCCAGTTCCGCGGTGGAGAGAGTCGACGACGCGAACGAACTTCACGGGGATTCCCATCCGAGCGAGCGCAGCAGTCACGAATCCTCGGTCGACCGAATCGTACGCTTTTGCAAAGTCCATCATGAGGCACAGAGTGCTGTCCTTCCGCTGAGCGCCGACGCGCTGTGTCGCAAGGAGCATGTCGATGGCTGTGTGAATGGACCGACCCGGGACAAACCCTGACTGCATCGGGTGAACGAGGTACTCCACCTTGGACCGGAGGCGGTGCGCGAGTACTCGAGCGTATATCTTGTAGTCCGAGTTGAGCAGCGCGATCGGGCGGAAGTCCTGGGGCCGGGTTGCAGTCGGGGACTTCTTTAGGCATTGCACATAGGCGTCCGCAAAGCTTGCGGGGAGGGACCCGGTGCTGAACCAGAGATCGAACAGCTTGGAGAGAATTGGCTCCAGGCGGGCGGCGTGGTTCCGGTACCAGTCGTTCGGGAGCTCGTCTGGTCCCGTCGACTTGTGTCGCTTGCACCTAGTCACAGCCGCCTTGACCTCTTCCGTGGACACCTTCGCGTCCAGCTTCTCCATCGCCCAGTGTTGCTCGGGGTGCCTCCATACCTGCGCGTCGAGGAGTCCGTGGACGATGATGCTCGGGATCTCTGGCTGCTGCATGACTGACCTCCAGCCACGTGCTATCCGGTCGGCGAGCTGCTTGGGGTTCTTGCCGCTGCCACCTCCGTCCAGCGCGTAGACGACGTTATCGGTGTACTTCGTCGCAATTCGCGAATAGAACCAGCGGGCCTCAAGCGTGCCGGTCGCGGCGTGTGCCCGCCGCAGCCGTGCAGCCTTCCGTGCCGCCCACGCTTGCTTGCACTCGAGCAGTTGGCGCCACACAAAGGACTGGGACGCAGGCGGGGGATCGTGTGGACTTGTCCGACCCGGGAAGAGCGGCTGTGTCAGGGTGACGCTTTTCGTCGTCCACTGGAACTCGGTCAAGAAGAAGGCCTTCCACCTGCTCAAGAACGGTGTCCGAGTTGCTGGGTGCTACGCAGCATCTCACAAATTCTGTGCGGCGTCGGTCGCGGAGTGCATGATGGAGGTGGAAGTGAGCGATGTGCTAAGCGTCGTGTTCACTGGAAGTCACTTCGCTGAAGCCAAAAGCAAGTTGACGATTCAGTGGGTGGTGGAAACGTGAGCGAGTGGACCAGAGAGCGACGAGGAAGACGACTGGAGTGAAGACGTACATGCCGAGATGCGCTGCTATGAAAGATGCATGTGAAGCTTCTTGTCTTCTCGTTCTCTCGTGCTCCCGTCTGCCTTCCTCTTCTAATGGCTCATATAGCACAGCTTAGAGTGAGCAGAGCGAGCAACCGCAAAAAACGCGATGAAGGAAGGATCATGACGCTGAAGTTGTACGATGTCGTTGCGGTCGGTGGTGAACACGTACGTACTTCCTGCTATGTATTGTCAATCACCAAGTTTTTCGTACCAATCGAACGCGAGCGCGACGAGATTTCCGACTACAGGATGCAGCACGTCGACGTGCCCAGTGTGTCTCGAAGAGTACTCGTGACCGCTCTACTCGCTCTCCGGTTCTCCTGTCCTGACTCGCGCCGCTTGTCGCGAGGAGAGTGCGTCTGAGAGCTGCGGCATCGCCGAGCGTTGTCTCGAAACGAGTCCTGTGTCTCTGCGATCGTCCTCCGGGTCGAGAGTCGCCGCACATGCTGTCGGTGCTGCCCAGCGTCCTGCGTACAGTTTGACCGGGGCTCTCGTCGAGTGTCATCCTGTTGCTGCTCCAAGCGCTTGATCGTGACTGCAGGACACGTCGTCTCCCACAGCCCTCGCGTCTCTCTCGTCGCAGTCGGCGGGTCGTTGACGCTGCGAGGGCGAGGCAGGTAGCGCTTGCTAGACGTCGATAGCGCGCTGGTGGAGGAGCGCCGCATGATGCCGACTGGTGGCAGCGCGTCGCGGAAGTTCAAGTGCGTAGCATCGAGGTCACGTGGGGGGAATAGGCTGCTCCGTCGCTCTGGCGGAGCCGCTTCGTCGCTCGGCGGGGTGGTGCAGCTGCTGGCTTCTGCCTCGCAAGGCGTTGAACTCACTTCCTCCTTGGTGATCACCGCGATCCTGGTCATTGCACGCGCGGCGCCTCTGACTCTTACGTGTGCTGTTCGCCTCGCGCTCCTCTTGATGCCAGCCTGGTGGCGATGGAACCTGAGCAGGTGTCGTCGCCGACGTCGTCGCTCAGGGCTCTGCTGGTAGACGTGCTAGAGCACGACGAACTCGGCTCAGAACAGTGTGGCATTACGGGACAAGAGGATACTCTAGGTCTTGTCCAAGGCCTCGCTCGCGCTAGTCGCTGCTCATGCCGGCCGCTTGCGCAGCCACGCGATTGTCTCGATGTGCGGCGTGTGCGGCAGCATGTCCACCGGCTGCAGGAACTCGACTTCGTACGCCGCCAGCTCGCTGGAGCGGCGAGTGTCGACGTCGCTATCGTTATCGCTGTCGCCCACTTCACAGAGTATCGCCAGGTCGCGGACTTGCGACTCAGGGTTGCACGACACGTAGCAGATCTGCGGCGGCGCGAGGCGGCGGAGCAGC
This sequence comes from Globisporangium cystogenes, assembly GCA_023334215.1. NCBI lineage: Eukaryota > Oomycota > Peronosporomycetes > Pythiales > Pythiaceae > Globisporangium > Globisporangium cystogenes. The sequence goes on along the minus strand of JAASGM010000582.1, from coordinate 10,826 downwards.
TTGATAAGCTTCCGGTGCAGCCCTGCGCGTGGTGGGTCGACGATCACAATGTCCGGGCGTTCCACCGTCTCGCTCCACTCGTTCTCGTCCCAAGGCTTCGTCAGGTCCATCGTGAAGAACTGCATCGCGCTCTCCGAGTACCCGTTCAGCCGCGCGTTCACGCGAGCGCGCTGCACGGCCGCGTCGACGATCTCGAAGCCGTAGACCTTGGCGGCGAACTCGCCCATGCAGATGCCGATGCTGCCGACGCCGCAGAAGAGGTCCCAGACCACTGGCTTTGGCGCGTCGACGGACGCCCGCACGCTCGACGCCGCTAGCGTGTTCTGGATCTCCGCGTACAGGCGCGAAGCCTGCACAGTGTTGGGCTGGAAGAACGAGTCGAACGTGACCTGGAACGTGTGTCCGAGGATCGAGTCGTGGAAGAACGGCTGCCCGAACAGCGTCTGCTCTCGCTGAGCAGCGCCGCTCTCACGCGCCGACTGATCGTCGAGACACTGCACGATGGACACGATCCGCGCGCTGTCGCTGATGCTTCGGGCGGTCTCCAGATCCTGGGCGAAGCTGTCCACGACCCGCAGCAGCTGGTTGCTCTCGGCGCCGTCCAGCGTGGTCGTGACGAGTCCAATCATGATCTCCACCTGCTGCTCTGCGTTGGTGCCCGTGCGGATGACGAGCTGCTTAAGGAAGCCCACGTTCGCCTGGAAGTCGTACGCCCGCAGTCCGGACGCCTCGAGCTGCTCTGCCAGCGTCGCGAGGATCCGGTTCGCAGCCGCGCTCTGCAGCGCGCACTCGTCGATCGACAGGATGCGCGGGCTCCAACTCGCACCCGATTTGCCGCGACGGCGCTTGCCCACGACATGTCGAGAGCGCCGTACGCTCGTCGACGGCACTGGGAAGAGTCCGATCGTGAACGACGCGTGCGGCTTCGGAGCAGACACCTCGTCGTCGGCGTCGTCGGCGTCCTTAGCACTCTCGACCTTGTCGCTGTCCAGCAGCCAGCGTCCAGTGCTGCACGTGAACTCCATCTTGTTGCGGTACTGGTACACGCTGCCAGTGTCGCCATCATTGGCGCTGACAGCGCCAATGATGTCGCGCATCTGCATGGCCGGAGAGTGCAGCCGCCCGACGAAGAGTTCTTCGATGCGCTGCTGCTTGTGGCGCAGCTGCTGCGCGTACGCAAAGTGCTGCTGCTTGCACCCGCCGCACGCGCCGAAGAACTTGCTGCACGCTGGCATGACCCGGTGCTCGCTCGGCGCCAGCACCGCGACCGAGGAGCCGAACACAGGACACTTGGGCTGCTTCGCGGACGCCTTCCACTTGCCGCTGGCGGCGAGGTCGCGCTCCCAGACTTCGGCCAGGAGCTGCTCGCCCGGAAGTGCGAACGGCACTTGCACCTGCACGCCGGCGCCGACGCCATCCTCGATCGTCCCGACACCGTCGCCCTGCTCCGTCACGCCAGTGATGCGCTGCGTGGTTGACGAGTTCATCGCATGCGTGTCAGTGGTTTGAGAGTTCGTCAGTGCACACTTTTCGCCCGTACAATGGGAACCTGGCGCTTGTGCACTTTCTCAGCGGACTCGGAGCTCAAGTGTCGTGCGCGCGTCAGCAGCAGCGGCGGCCGCCAGCGCTGAGGACTCGGGAGAAGGTAGCGGCGCAGCATCAGAACTCCCAAGCGTGTCAAAATCCGGTGGTCTCCGATAATTTGGTGTGGTCGACACGAAAAATACACGAGCAAGAACGTGTTTTTGGAGACACACAGCGCGATTCTCGAGAGCACGAGTGTGGTTGCCACCATGTATGAGCGCTGGCTAATGATGAGGCGGAGGGCGTTTGACATGTCGGATGCGGGAGAAACGTGGTTTCGAGCGCGGGCGATCGCTCCTTCCCCTTCGTGCGATTTCGTGGCAGCGGAAGGTTTGTTTGGTTGAATTTGAACAAACACCAGTATTACCGCTTTGGTTGTGGCGGAGTGATCTGCAGGCGTCGCTCGGACTACACGTAGCATCTCCCGTTCTCTGTTTCTCGTCAGATCGGTCTTTCGCTCGCCACGAGCGAGATGTAAGGCTGTATCTCAGGCGTAGTGGCCAAGGAACGATCGTCGGAGTCTGGATCATTCAGACTACTTCAATTCTTCTCGCATCTCGACGCTGCTGCTTCGCCTCCCGTTTCGCTCGCTCGTTCGTGGCCAGCAGCCAAAGTAGACAAACGAAGTAGACGTCGACAGACTGCAACGACGTGTGGGCGAGAGCGCTCGGACACAGCTCCAGTTGAGTTGTGTTCAGCGATACAGGTCCGAGAGCTCACTTCTCGATATTAAAGGCTCGTGTGAAATCAACACACCGAATTCGAACGTTTTCTTAGAAATCTTTATAGAACAGTAGATGACAACCGCGTGTCCTTTCGAGTTCCCAGCTTTGCTTCTCAGCAGCGCCACGTGCACCTGGCTGCATGCGCTCCCGTCCAGTAGCCCAACAACTTCGCTCGGTCGCTCGTTGCACACTCTCGAATCCGACGAGCAGCGAGAAGTGCGCTCGATCTGGTCCTCCAGAACCAAGCGACGCAATGTGGGTCGACAGGTTCGTGCCGCTGCAGAACCTACGCCTCGGAGACTCCACGAAGCTCGTGCTCTGCGCCAAAGTCGAGTCGCCGGACGATCTCGTGGTCGTCAAGGAGCTGCGTCCCAAACCCGAGCTGCTGACACCAGCAACCGGAGCCGCCGACTCGCTGCAGCGAGAGTTCGACATCGCGACTCGCATTCAGAAACTCGGCGGTCACGAGCACATCGTCACGTTCGAGGCGTTCCACTCGTTTGCGCACAGCAACTTCGCTATCGCAATGGAATTCTGCGCAGACGGCGACCTCTTCTCCTTTCTGGAGCGGCAAGCGAATCGGCGCTTCGACGAGCAGCGAGCGTTGCACTTCTTCCACCAGGCGGCGCTCGGCGTCCAGTTCCTCCACACCAACGGTATCGCCCATCGCGACCTGTCCCTCGAGAACTTGCTGCTAACACGCGACGCCAGCGAGCTCAAGATATGTGACTTCGGACTCAGCACCGACGTGAACGCCCCGAGCACCGAGCGCGTGGGCAAATTCAACTACATGGCGCCGGAGGTGGTGCTCGGCGAGACGTACTGCCCAGCGCGAGCGGACATCTGGTCACTCGGCATCGTGCTCTTCATCTTGCTCACTGGCTCGCCGCTCTGCGAGATCGCCGAGCCCGCAGATCCCGTGTACGACGCGCTGCAGCATGTGGGAGTCGATGGCATCCTCGCTCATTGGCAGCTGCACCACCTCTTCTCGCGCGATACACTTGAGCTGTTGCGCGACCTGCTGCAGCTGGATCCATCGAAGCGCATCGCTAGCGCTGACGAGATCCTCGCGCGACTCGATGGGATCACGCACTTGTAGCATATGTAGTGATGAGGTTGCGCAGTGATCACCTTCGGAGTAATAAGCGTTGTGTTTGTCGTCGTGATTCTGCGCTTCTCTGTCCTGGGTCTTCTCGATGTCTTAGAAGGTCATGTTGACCGTCTGCAGCAACGTAGTGAGCTCCAACCAGTTCCGCAACCAGAGGCTGGTCACAAGGTCTGCCTGACACGTATCCCAGACAAGTACACTGCATGCACATCCCAATGAGTTACTATCCCAATGCGTTATCCTGGCACCTGAGCGGTCAAACACGCAGGTCGGCCGGTTCAAGTGTGTGCGCGAGCAATGGCGTCAGGGAGCAGCAAGACGCTCTCGCCGGGAGCTGCTCGAGACAGCACACAGCCGACGCCACTCAGAAGCGTCCGAGATTTCAAGCGGCTCGTCCAGCGTGGAAGCTCCATCTCCGCTGTGGATCGCCGCAGGAAGTCGGCGGCGCGCAACGGACTTGGCGCGTCGCTTTCGAAGACGCTGACGCTTCGACAGACCTTCTTCTTGCTGTGCCGGCTATTGGTGCTCGCCGCCACGGTCCTCTACGTCGTGACTTGCCTCATGGCGTGCGCCGACACGTTTCTCCTACTTGGCGACACCGACGGGGAGCCAATCGACTACATGGTCTACAAGAGCAACCTCATCGCGCGGTACGCCGGCACCGGTGCGATCCGACAGAGCCCGATGGTCGCTGCTGCGCTGGGGAACGACACGACACCTCACGCAGCAGGCTCGCTGTTTCTCGAGAACACGACCACCGACTTCGCTGGCTGCTCGAGTTCAAGCGAGTCCGCGATCTACCAGGACGCGTTCCAGCGAGAGATGTTCGAGGCGATCCGCTCGACGCTCGCGTATAACGTCACGTTTCTCGACGCGGCCAACTCGGAACTCATCATGCCCGTCGTCGACTGCACATTCACGGCGCTTCTGCTGGGGGACATCACTGCTCCGCGGTTCTTCTACCTCCTGCGCGCGGTGGTGGATCCAGACGACGTCCACATCCTCTCAGTCACGACCAGCATCCAGGAGTACTCGATTGAGAGAGAGAAAGCGATCGGCCCGTCGGCGTTCGTCACCATGGCGCTCGTGAACGACATGCGCGCCACTGCGATCGAACACCACGTCGCGCTTGCGCTCGGGTACCCGTTCAAGGCCGCCAGGTTCGAGAAGTACCACAACTTCGGACACGCGCCTGCCGGCTTCTGGCGGCTCAAGAGCGAGCCGGCAGACCCCAGGACCAGTGCGTCCAAGACCGTGCTCACCACGTGCCCTATCGGGTACTACCATTCGTCACCGAACGAGCAGGCGAACGTCATGTACGTGGGCTGGCACCTGTTCCAGGACCCAACCAAGATGCTCGCAGACTGGGTCTGGCAAGGCACTCCGGTCTTGCGAGACTCGCGGGGCTGGGTGCACTTGCTGCACCTCTACTTCGCTGTGACGGCGATCGTCGGACTCGGCGTCATGGGGCTCGTCATGTACTACAACCTGCGTTGTGGGAAGATCTGGATCGGCGACACGTTCGTGGTCGTCGCGTCGCCGCACTGGGTCCACAACGCGCTCGTGCTCATCTCGTGGCAGATGGACGACTTCTGGGCTCTCATGGAGTTCACGCTCTTCACTGGCAACCAGCTCTACGGAGAGCGAACGACGATCATCTACGCGAGCGTCATGCACACCGATCTACTGTCGCTCTACATCTCGATCGTCGGTGTCATCGGCGAAGTCTTCAAGGAACGCATCGACCCGGCGCTGGCGCTCTTCGTCGTAGGCTTCGAGGCGCGGATCTCCATCACGAAGCTCTTCCCCGGCATGGCGGCGACGCTCGTCGACTACGCCAAGTACGAATACATCCTTGGCGTCATGCCTCTGGACCCGACGGTCCCGGAGCGCTCGCCTGTGCGCGTCTGGAGCAGCAAGCCCGTGCCGCCAGCCAGCGCCGCGGTCATCATGTTCGCGCTCTTCCCGGTCTTCGGAACGCTCGTGTTCGTCGTCGCGTACGTTCTCGGCCGCAAGCTCTACCGGCGGAAGTACCCGGACGTCGTCGCGCTTCAGCACAGCAGTAGCAAGCTCTCGACGACCAAGGGGAGCGACGGGCGGGGAGCCAATCTCACGCACTTCGAGTTCGCGACCGGCGTGGTGCTGCGCGACTGCTTCGGCGTCGTGAGCGACTACGACAACTACGTGTACATCAAGGGCATGCGGTTCGCGTCCGCCGACGGGATCTACACGAGCGCGTTCGTGATCGCGAACGGCAAGTTCCTCGTCGACATGGGCGACCTCGTGGCGATCGTCGCCATCAAGCTCACGCGCGTGCGCTTCCGGAACGTGTACGTGTACGACGTGGACGGGAACGCCGTCCAGCAGACGGCGCGGTTGCTGTACCCGGGGACCCTGTCGTTCCGCGACCTGCTGCGCCTGAACGTCAAGATCCTGCTGTGACTGCGCCACGCGCGAGCGAAGAGAGAGGGAAACGGTGATAGTGTATAGCGTGTGGGAAGTGGAGGAGGACTCACTTGAACTCCTGGCGGATGGCCTTGGCGATCGTGCTCAGCTGGATGTTGCTCGTGCCGCCGTAGATCGAGCCGACCTTGGCGTCGCGGTAGAACTTCTCGGCCAGGAGGTACTTAGTGAAGCCGACGCCGCCGAGCAGCTCGATGCACTTAGACGCCGTCCTCTCCGCTACGCGGGACGCCGTGAGCTTGGCCATGCACGACTGCTTGACGTACGGCAGCCCGGCGTCCTTGAGCCGCGCGGCGTTGTAGATGAGCAGCCGCGCGCTCTCGATGTCGGTCGCGAGGTCGGCGTACTGGTGCTGCATGGCCTGGAAGTCGCCGATCGCACGGCCAAACTGCTGGCGCTCGAACACGTACGGCATCGCGTGGTCGTACGCGCCTTGCGCGACGCCGAGCATCTGCGACGCGATGCCGATGCGGCCTTCGTTGAGCTGCCCGATCGCGATCGCGTAGCCCTTGCCGACCTCGCCGATCACGTTCTCCTTGGGCACCTTGACGTTCGTCAAATTCACGGCGCACGTCGACGACGCGCGGATGCCGAGCTTGTCCTCCGGCGCGCCAAAGTCGAGGCCCTCGGTCTCGCGGTCCACGATGAAGCACGTGATGCCCTTGTACCCGAGCGACGGGTCCACGGTCGCGAAGATCAGGAACACGTCGGCGTACTCGACGTTCGAGATCCACATCTTCTGGCCGTTGAGCGTGTAGTAGCTGCCGTCGGCCGAGGCATCCGCGCGCGTGCGCAGCGCGAACGCGTCGCTGCCGGACCCGGCCTCCGTGAGGCAGAAGCTGCCGACGACGTCGGTCGTGAGGCGCGGGAGGTACTTCTGGCGCTGCTCCTCGTTCGCGTGGAAGAGGAAGACGTTGTTCACGACCGTGTTCTGCAGGTCGCAGAGCAATCCGACGCCCGCGTCGACCTTGGAGAGCTCCTCGATCGTTAGGCACAGGCTCATGAACGACGCCTCGGCGCCGCCGTAGCGCTCCGGGATCTCTACCGACAGGAGGCCGTTGTCGAAGAGGCCGCGCACGATCTCGAGGTCCATCTCGCCAGTCGCGTCCATCGTCTTGACCTTGGGCGCGATCGCGTCGGCCGCGAACTTGGCGACTGCGCAGCGCAACGTGGCGATCGTCAGCACGAAGTACGTGCTACTACCCAGCCAGCCATTGATACTGAACACGACGCACCGGAGTCCTTGAACATCGTCTCTTCCTCCGTGAGCATCGTGAGCGGCAGCGGCGCGCGGTTCGCGACGTCGGCGGACCGAGAAGCTACTGCGGCATGTGGCAGCGAACGAACGCCGCCCGAGTGGATCTGGCGGCGCGCGGCGAGGGCGGCGAGCGCTCGGCGGGCGGAGGTCGAGACGGGGGACATTGCGATCCGACGCTGGGTGGTGGCGATACGCGGAGGTGTGGGCGCGAGTGGCGCGGACGAGCGAAATCGCAGAGTGCTGCGTCTTCAGAACTGCTAAACCGGAGAGCTCGCGGAGCGCCCCGTGAGCGCAGGAGGCGCGGAAGCAGCTCAAGTTGAACCTGCGCGCTGGTGCGGGGGGCGTGTGCCAGGTCACGTTCCTGTCCAGCTCGCGATTAGCCGAAAATGACATGGCCGGTTTCTGAAATTTGAGAAAAATAGTAGTGTTGTATATGTAAATAACTTTGACAATCTGAGTCTGAATAATGTAGCCAAGACTGACCCAAGACTGAGCCAAGATTGAAGAGCGACAGCCAAGCTCAAGAGACTCAGGAGGCTTGATCGACAACGCAAGCTCTCGGCTCCGGTTCGCTTCAGCCGACTCGACTGGCAGCGTCGACCCTGGTTGTCTAAAAGTTGGACGCGACCAATAATGTCAACCCTGGTTGTCTACAGGCTCGATTCTCGGCTGACTTCGTGTCAGTGAACGAAGCAACATCGGGCTCAGTTGGAAGAAAGCGTAGTTGACTAAGGTCAACGCGGCTACCTTCCTCCATAGCATTTCCGTACGGACGACGGTACTCCACGGACAAACACGGACATCCCTAAAAACAATAGCTAAACACAGGACATATCCCCATCCCGCGGTTCAACTGCCGAACACCACAAATCACCAGCGCGAACGGGGTCGACACCGCGTGGCGCTGCGGCGATGCCGCTCGTCGCGGCGCGCACTGCGGCGGCACGGACGGCGAGAACGAGAGGCAAATACGGTGCGCATGATGTGCAGCGTTGTTTGTTCAGTGATTTGTCAGAGAAGCTCATAGGTAATCTTTACGCTGTATGCAGGTGGGCTCTGTGCTGAGAATCACTCGCTCTGAACGCGGAGAGCAACGATGTGTTCTCGCGGAGTCAGATCGACTATCTTCCCGGATGACAACAGCACAGCGTATCGCCGGATCTCCGCGTCCATCGCACCAGCACGGTAAAGTCGCTTCAGCTCACGGACGGCAGGGCCGTACGATCGTACTGACACCCGGTGCTTGTCCAAGAACGAGGCAATGCCAGCCTCTCCGATCTTCCCAGCGGCAAACACGCGGGCAGTCGACACGGCTCCGCCAACGAGTTAGTCGTACCCGTCCGGCACGAACAGCCGCATGAAGAATGTTGCGTGCTTCGCCTCATGGAGACGCTGACGGTTCTGTGCGGGTGTCCACAGGCGCTCGCCGAACCATTCACACCAAATGGCGATCAACGACTTGCTCGCAGAGTTCCGCTTTCTCTGCTCGCCCGCACATACACCCGCCGTCAACGTAGTCTCGAGTGGAGCAGATACGACTGCATCTTCTGGCGGCGCACACTGTGATAGCGGAGGTGCGGTTGCGGAAGCGGGTGCGTGTTGTCGCTCCAGTCTTTCGACTCTTGCGAGAACCTCGCGGTTTTGGCTGACCATTCGCTCGTTCTGCTCCACCACCCGCTTCAGTAGCTCCTGCTGGTTCCGAACGAGCGCAAAGAGTTCGGTGTCTCGACTGGCGGCGTCGCCGACGTCGCCAACGGCCGGCTGTCTCGGCGTGCGGACGGGAGTCGAGCGCTCTGCAAGCAAACCTTCTCTGATGGTGAGCGACCAGGCTGTAATATCGACCGTGCTGATGGTGAGATCCGCCAACTTCGCCTCGAACTTCCTCATGTATGCAGACTCGGGATATGCTGCAGCCATCTCCGGGTAGTGCAGAATCAGCGACGAGCTTAGGACTTCGAGAACTCCGTCACGAAGGTCGTTGTCACCGCCAATGTTCGTCGCGTGCCAGAACATCGATGATTGCAGCTCCCGGACTCTTCTCAAAACGATCGGGTCGAAGTCGGAGAAGTTCGGGAGGCGCGGACACTCACCGCTCTCCCTTCCACTCAGTGCTTTTGAGACTTGCTGGTCTTCTTTGGTTGTGTTGAATATGTAAGCAAACGCCTTGCTCAGCGACGTTGTGCTCCACTGCCCACGATCGAGGATCCACAAGAAGCTCAGAGTCGGGTTGGCGTTGGCGTGCTGCGCGGCGCCGCGTCTGAACGAGTGAGAGGTCAGCCCCGCCGTCAACCGAAAATTGTCGCCGGTGCAGAGCTGAGAGGTTCTCTTGACGAGCCAATTGACGTAGATGTGCTGCCCAGGGGAGGTCTTTACGGAGAGAGTTGTCGGCGTCGGCGCCTCAACAGCAGCGTTAACGTGTAGAAGAGCGAGTTCGTCCAGCAGGTTCGCGTTTGTGACGGTAACCACGATTTTTTCATCCGACACTTGAGTTGAAGGCAAGTGGTCGAGAAGCTTGGGGGAGGGAGCAGCTTGCATGAACGCGCCAACGCCAAAGTGTGCGCCGGGCAGGATGCAAAGCACGTCTTGTCCATCGTGATCGCTGCTCCTTGGTCACTCGAGGTCTTCTGGCGCTTAAAGTTGATAAAGAGCACACCGCCTGCAAGTGTCTAATTTAGTTCGACATTTCCCGCGCAAACCAGCGAGAAATGTCCAACTCACCTGGAAGAACCTACAGCTGGTTCTTGCTCATCGCGAACGCGTCTGAGCTGCGGCCGGACAGCACCCAGAGAAGAGACAAGAGTGCTGCGTCGCCGTAGTCGCTCGCGCTCGTGGCGTGCTTCAGTATAGTCGAACATAAAGCTGCCAAGTCTGCTTTGGTGCACACTGGCGCCTGGTTGACGTGCTCCCCGTCTCTTTGCTGGAGACGCTTGTCGATCCTCGATGCAATTTTGAGGAGCTTCTTCTCGGTGACTGATCGGAGACTCTCGTGAGGATCTAGTAGATGGTTCTTCACGTTTCCGTAGTAGGAAGCGACAGTGTTCTCGACGAGTTGCTTGCCGCTGCTACCCTTCCCAAACGCTAGATGGAGAGCAAAGTTATCAAGCACAAGAAGCAGGGTTTTCCCGGTGGTGTCGCGTTCGATCTTGAGCTCTATTACCTGCCTCGTCGTATTGTGTGATGTCAGGAAGGCGTCAAACGCACAAAGAGCTGTCGCGCGCGCGCGCTGAGTCCCGTTTGGCACCAAGTCGTTCACAGACATGTCGGAAAGCGCTTTGGAAGCAGCGAGCGCCGTCTCGGAGCCGTTGTCCCTATTTACAGCTCCATGTCCTTACCGACATGCTATTTCAGCGATATTTAAGTATCGGGATTTGTGCCGACATTTCAAATGTTACATTTCAATTCGGACACAATATGTCCGCACTGTCCGAACCTAACCCTAGATGATTTTAATTGGCTATAAAGTCTCTCAGCCGCCATTTCGTTGGTTGATATCTGTGCCTTCTAGGAAATGAATTTAATACGTTTGTCCGTTTGTAATTGCTATTATACCATATCCTAACGGTTCGGACAGGGTTTATTGGTTCGGACACGATTCGGACAATTTCGGATACATCCGGACATTTATTGTATGGATATACAATATTCTATCTGGATGCAATAGTGGGTGTCTCGCGCTCTCGGCCCTAAC
>JAASGM010000581.1:0-16356 GCA_023334215.1 Globisporangium cystogenes | reverse complement strand
CTTAATTGTCGGATTATGGCTCATTGATTGGTTGATTACGTTATCCATACAATAAATGTCCGGATGTATCCGAATTTGTCCGAATCGTGTCCGAACCAATAAACCCTGTCCGAACCGTTAGGATATTGAAAGAGGACGAGCGCACGTGCAAGTCCATCGTTGCGAGCCTCGCATGGACGTTCGAAACGGATCGTTTGCAGTCCGCTCTGCTCGACGCTGCTGCCCAACGTGCTCATCCAGACTCCTCTGCGCGTGCATCTCAGTGATTCTTGATCGAAGGTGGCTACTCGGCGGCAGCGCAGGATCATAGCGCTAAGCTTTCATTTGCAGACAAGAAGATGCACGCAGGCATGATCAATGCCCCCAGGCAACTCTCGGAGCCCACGCAGTTGCACAAGAATGTGGTCTGGGAGATCATAAAGGTTGCTTCGGACTCCTCATGATTTATAAAATTCGGATAGATGTGATTTGAAAATCACGACTGTCAATTGTCTGCAACTCTGTTTCTGGACTTCCTCGAATGACACTTCTGTTCACTGCGTGCTAGTAGTACGTGCTCTTGTAATGTTACGTGTGTATCCCACGTATTTGGATTTGACCAAATGCCCATGGAGCGGCGAAGCGAACGAGTTTGATTATGAAGTCCTTAGTTCTTAGAGGTTCATGCATCTCCAATACATCTAAGCCTCCTCGGCGCTTTTGTTGCTCTCACAAGCGCAGGTTGCTGTACAAGCTCTCTAACCCGTCCGAATCGTCATCTCCTTGGTTCTGGATTTGTCGGCGTCCTGCCATCGAGGCGATGCTGCGGATCCAGTCGCCGTCCATAACATGGTTTTGCGTCGCCCGTGCGTTGCTCCTGGACACTGTGTTGGGACGCTGCCCAATCGTTAGATTTACCTCGTGCATGAAGAAGACATTCACGAAGACGCCGCCACCAGTGCTGTCGTTCGGCTGGCCGTCGGGAAAGTAGAGGTCCCAGCCGAGGTCCTCAGTGTCAGGATACGCAAGACGAAGTAAAGCCGCGATGGCTTTCTCGCTCGCGCTCGTCCTCGAGAGCAACAGGAAGTGCACTTGGTTGTCTTTTCGAGACATCTGGAACTTGAAGAAGTCGGCTGGATCGAAGGTCGTGGTGTACTGATAGCAGTCTGCGCCTTCATCGAACGTGCGTGGATACGGCGAGATCGTCGGGAGCCTCCCGTTCCACGTCGTTGTCGTGAAGCTGGCCACTTCAGCGCCAAACAGCCGACCGTCGTAGTAAGTTGAGTCGCAGCAATGCGGTCGGATCACTTCGAGGTCGGCGCGATCGGAGACGTGATACGCTTGAATCGGCGCCATCGCTCGTGCTTCGTGGTTTGAAATCTTCAGCGAAGGCAGATGCTTGCGGGGTTCGTGTCGAAACAAAGAATGAGCCTCGAGATGCCGGTGCCAGGCATCCGCACACTCAGGGCGGCACGCGCGTTCTCCAGCGCCACAAACAGCCAGAGGAGCTCACACCGCCATCAGCTTGCGCGTGAACACACCTCGTACCAATGTATATGGCATGCTTTGTGAGATCTCAGCAGGACCACTTTCAAAAATTTCGTCTTCTCAGCATAACACTACCGGTAGCAGACCACGAACGTCTTAATATTGAGCATCAAGCGTTGTTATGGAGCTGTTGAGCACCGTTGTTAGTGACTGTCGATGTGGGGACTGGCAGAGCAGCGAGATCATCGCTAGTAGACCACTTACGCCATGATGTTGAGCTTCAAGCACTGTTCTTCACGTCGTCACTACACCAGCTCGACCAGTGAAAGGATCGCGCGGCGGTTGGGGGATCGTCGCACTTTCGCTTTCGCCGCCCAGCGCTCAAGTCCCAAGCATACGAATCTCCACGTCTCCAAGCTCTCAATCCCCCATATCGCCGAGCTTCCCGCTCTTCCTCCCTCACAGTCGCCCGCGTGATGCTCACTGCGGTCCACGTGTCGAGCGAGCGCCACCTGCTGCGCGTCGAGCCGAGCGTCTGCAACGGCTCGTGGCGCGACGGGCTGCTCTTCGGCGCGAGCGTCGTGTGCTTCACGACCACCACGGGGCTCGGACCGCGCTCGCCGTACCCTCGCGGTGCCGCCGACGGCTCGCGCGTGCACCGCTTCGCGCACGCGTTCGACCCGCGCGCGTACACGAAGCTGCAGATGGTGCGCACAACGCTGGCGACGACCGACGCGCCGCGCAGCACAGTCACGCAGGTGCACTTTCTGCTGCTGCGCAAGGACAGCGAGCGCGAGCGCGCGGTGGCCGCCCACCTCTGCCGCCTGTTCCCGGAGCGGAAGAACCGCCAGTGGCGCGCGTGCTTCCCGGGCGGCGACGCAAACGACTTCGCCACTCACTCGGCCGCGTTCGCCGGGAAGCTGGTGGTGAACGTGATGTTCTGGCACGCGGTGGGCGACCTCGAGTACGTCGGCGCCGGCGTGAAGACGGGCCAGGCGTTCGCCCCGCCGCCGCCTCCACCGCCGCTCGCGAGCCAGCAGACGTGGCTGCGCAGCTTCCTGGAGCAGCATCCAGACGAAGACGCGCGCTTCGAGAACCAGCGGGCGGTGGAGCTGCGCCGGACGATGGCGCGCGTGTTCCGCCTCGAGGGCGTCGCCTGGCGGCGCGAGTTCCAGCGGCTCAAGGCGCAGCGCAAGGCGCGCCGCGCAGCACGCGGGAAGGCGAGCGCCGCGCGCGCGCCAGTGCCCAGCGCTCGGCCGCCGGTCGATCGCGCTGCAGAGCATGAAGACGCGGCCGCAGGCGCACCGCACGCTCGTGCTGTGCCGGGCGACGCAGCGGACGTGACGAGAAGGCGTGTCGTTGTGCGTTATACGCGGCAGCCTACAGTACTACGGACGAGCCTACCTGCCTACGTCGCGTACTGGTGCTGCGGCGAGTCCTGGCCGCACTTGAGGTCGCTCGCGCAGTTGCGCGGGTACTGCTTGGACGGGCGCTCGACCTGGATCGTCGTGTGCGTGATGCCGTGCGCGAGCAGGAAGCCCTGCGCCTCGTGCAGCGCCGCGTCCGAGTCGTCGGCGACCAGGTGCACGCTGAGCGACGGCAGCCCGGCGCTGAGCGACCAGATGTGCAGGTCGTGGGTCGCGAGCACGGCCGGCAGCGCGCGCAGCCCGTCCTCGATCTCGACCGAGTTGATGCCCGCGGGCGTGCCTTCCATGAGCACGTGCACGCTCTCGCGCACGATGCCGACCGTCGTGCCGAGCACGAGCACCGAGAAGATGAAGGTCGCGATCGGGTCGGCGATCTGCCACGCCGGGTTGTACCAGATGAGCGCGCCGGCGAGGCACACGCCGACGCTCTGGATGAAGTCGCCGAGCGCGTGCACGTACGCGGCCTGGATATTGAGGTTCTCGAGGCGCTTCTTCTTCTCCGCCTGCTTCTTCTTGGCACCGCCGTTCTCCAGGTCGCCGTGGCTGTGGCTGTGGCCGTGGGCGTCGCCGCCGTGCGCGTGGCCGTGGCCGCCGCTCTTCTTGTGCTGCTTGTCGCCGTGCGCGTGGCTGTGGCTGTGGCCGTGGCTGCCGGAGCCGCCGCCGTGCGAGTGGCCGTGACCGAGGATCTGCATGAGCACGAGGTTCACGAGCAGCCCGATGCACGCGACGATGAACATGAGCTTGCCGTTCACGCGCTCCTTGGGGCTCGGCTCGAGGCACTCGAGGAAGCGCTCGACCGCCGCGTACACGAGCACGCCCGTGAGCACCCAGATGACGAGCACGCTCGTGATGGCGCCGATGACCTCGGCGCGCTGGAAGCCGAAGCTCAGGCGCGACGACGCCGGCAGCGTCGTGGCCCAGATCGCGAAGAGCGAGATGCAGAAGCCCGCGACGTCCGAGAGCAGGTGCGCGGCGTCCGTCATGATGGCCAGCGAGCCGGCGAGGAAGCCGCCGACCACCTCGGCCGCCATGAACACCAGCGAGCAGGCGCACGCCAGCAGCAGCTTGCGCTGCGCGCTCTTGGCCGCCGGGTCAAGCGGGATGCGCCGGCTGCTGCCGCCCGCCCGGAAGCTGCTGGCGTTCTTGAGCGGCGTCGTCTCGTCCGGCGAGTCGCTGCTGCCGTGGCTGTGGCTGTGGCCGTGACGCCCCATGGCTGCTGAGGCTGGGAGACTGGGAGGCTGGTGAAGCGGACCTTGAAGCGACGCGCGCGGCGGTAGTCGAGTCGGGATGTGAGCTGCTCGTCGCCGCCGTCGGAGAAGCGCTGGCAGCCGTGGAGCTCGCTTCGAAGTGGAGAACGAGGTCCACAGCTCCGTTTGGCTGGATCTTTCGTATTTATGTGGAGGAGGGCAGTACAACGTGTCAAAACACGGTGATTCCAAACTCCTCATTTGATACTGATATTTCACAAAACAAGGTGAGATGCAGATGGTATCCACGGCTTTTGCGTTCTGAGGTTGTAGAGTGGGTGGACCACTCCACTTGTATCCAGACTTTCGCGCCAGACTGCGCGTGCCTGAGAACCACTCGATCTCGAGTGGGCAGAAGACGGCGTCGGCACTGCAGCGAAGGTGGCGAGTGCGCTACCGGCTCTGCCTTCTCCACCCGCAAACACTCTTCGTCGTCACGTGTTCGTTCGATCGTATCTCCAGTTCGGATGCACACGCGGATCTCTCACTCACACAGTCGCCCATTTGCTGCTGCCTGCGACTACCAAAGTTCGCGGTCCTTCGATCTCGAATCTCCAGCTGCGTTCGTCATCGCTCGCCTCCTGTCCACTTCAACTTGGTCCGCCAGCCTACGCGAGCACCGGGTACGCGGCGCAGTCGGCCACGCCGCACATGTTCTTGTCGCGCGCGATCTGGAAGTAGCCGTCCATGCCCCACGCGTCACCCCACGAGTTCTTGACGATCCAGTGCTTCTTCCCGTCCTCCGCGCCGTAGCCCACCGCGAGCACGGCGTGGTTCACGTCCTGCTCGCCCGACTTGCACTCGGTCGACTCGTACACGCCCGACTTGTAGAACCGGAAGTCCGACACGACCTGGAACGCGACGCTCACGGGCCCCGCCGAGCCCACGGCGGCCTTGAGCTCGCCCTCGTCGCGCGCAGTGATGTTCACGACGCGGTCCACCTGCGCGCCGACGTGGTACGCGTTGAACTTGCACTTGCCCGCCTTGGCCTCGTACGGGTACGACTCCTCCGTGTCGATGCCGCCGTTGTAGTGCACATACTCGAACGCGTGCGACGGCAGCCCGCCGTTGCAGCCGTGGTTGTCGAACGCGTCAGCACAGTCGAGCAGGTTCTGCTCCGAGAGCAGCACCATCTTGCCGTGCTTGAGCTTCAGGTGGCTCTCGAGGCACCCGGTGGACGAGAACGTCCAGCACGAGCCGCACTTGCCCTGGTTCTTGACGGGCGACACCGCCCCGTCCTGGCGCCAGTCCTTCTCGTCCGGCACAGCGCCATACACGACCGAGCTCGAGTTCCTACCGTCGTCAACATACACCACTTGTCAGCTGCGTGCGTCCAGCAATTCTCTCGTGCATCGGTCGTACCGGGAGGTCGCCGAGCAGTTCTGCGGGCTCCCGAGGTGCCAGCGCTTGAACTCCTCCCTGCACCGGCGCGCAGACGCCAGTCGTGGTGAGTCTCGTGCTGGTCGCATAGCGAGCCAGAGATCGCACAAACGCACCACGAGAGGTCCGCGAACTGGTTCAGCTCCATGGTGAACGACGCGGCGCGGCGCGCGTTGTGCGTCGCCACGAGCCGCGCGTTCGCGCCGAAGATGCCCGCGCGCAGCTCGTGCTCCAGCGCCGTCGCGTAGCGCTTGCCGTGCGCGCGCGTCCACGCGCCGAAGAGCGCGCGCACGCCCTCGCTGTCCTCCGGCACCTGTCCACCACAGTCTCCGTGGTGAGCGGTGAGTGTCCACCTTGTCCCCCTTAGCCACCAACTCGACCGTCGAGGCGCCGACCTCCGTGAGCGTCCACTTGTCCTCCTGGCGCGTTTGCGGCTTCGTGTCGCACTGGAAGACGGCGGGCGGCAGCTGTTGCGCCTCCTCCGCCGTGTAGCACGACGACGGCACGGCGCCGGCCTTGCACCAGGCGCAGTGCGCCGCGAGACACGCCGCCTCGGCCTTCAGCGTGTGGCAGTCGGCGTCGGCGCTCAGCGGCGCGCGGAACACGAACGCGTGCGGCGCGGACGTCGTTACGTCAGCAGCAGCAGCAGATGCGTCGATGGAGGCGGTGGCGGCGGCGGCCGCGAGCGCGAGCACCAGCGACGTCCTCATGGGCTTCTCTGCGATGGATGATCTGCGAAAATGAGCCAACTTGAAGATCGCAAACGCATTGCGATTGCGATAGTGATAAAAGCAAAGTGTTTGTTTGTGCTGTGGACCACATGCGATGGTGTGGACCACTTTAACTTGACACAGCCTTTGGTTCGGTTTGTTTCAACTCTGTTGAACTCATCGTGTTCAACACTCGGTACTGAAATCGTTCAAGCTTTCGCTACTCGGTCGCTGCTGATGACGGCCGCGGAAGTCCGACGGACACGACCGACGAGCGCGCCGAAGTTGTTCCTGCTGCTCCCAGGCTCATGGCGCTCACCAGCACGCTCTCCGGGAGACGCCTCAAGCGCTCGCCGCAGAGAAAGTGGCGGAAGAGACTCTGTCGCGCCTTCAGCCACTCGCCGCGACTCGCGTTCGCGTGCGAGACGTACCGGAAGAAGATCTTGCCGGTCGACGGCACCGAGTTCGTCTGGTACATCGAGTAGATCACGAGCACGTCCGAGCGCTCGCTCTCGATGCGGATCAGGTCCATCGGACTCGCCATCGACAGGTCCACGAGCGCGCGCAGCAGCATCTTCTCGTCCTCGCGCTCGAAGTCCACTTCGTAGTCCATGTCCACGCACAGCGGGTTCATGACGTTCAGGTACCCAAGCGCCTGGAACACTCTCCGGCGGTCGACGGTCGTGAGCCGGTCGAGCAGCTCGCCCACGTTCTCCAAGTCGATGAGCGACCGGTGGACCGAGATGAGGATCCGAAGTCTGCATGTGTCGTAGTTCTTGGGGAAGTGCTGCAGCACGAAATGCGCCTGCTCGCACGTGACGAACCTGTCGGCGATTGCGAGGTGGAACAAGAGCAGCTGGTACTTGAGGTCCTTGCGCTTGTGCAGCGGGATGTAAATGGCACACACCTCGGCGCCAACCTGCTTCATGAGCTGCTCGAGCGCCTCGTCGCTGAGCTCCACGGGAGACGGAGTTGAATGAGTAGGAACACCTTCGGCGCTATCGACACCGTCGCTCGAGCCAACCACGATGTCCTCGTGCCGGATGGTCGAGACGTAGTCGAACTCGAGCACGCCCGAGCGCGGGAGCTGCTGGAAGAAGTCGTTCGTGAGGCGGAGCGCGCGGCGGTTGAAGCTCGCGTTGCGCCAACTGCAGCCCCGCCCGTACTGGCTGCTGTCCGTGCGCTTGGCGTGGTGCTGCAGCGCGTGCGCGGCCTCGCGCGCGTTGATCGACGCGAACCAGAGCGCGATCTTGCGCTGCCGCGCGTCGCCCAGGTCGAGCGTCCAGCGGCCAGTCGGGTTCGCGGTCGAGAACTGGATCACCGGCGCGCCGAACGTATCGACGAGCCGGCGCTGCTCTGGGGGCGTCAAGTGCATCTGCAGGAACGCGAACACACGCTCGCCCTCGATGAGACACGGCCAGAGGCGGCCGACGACCTCGACCGCGCTCAGCGAGCCGCGCAGGTGGTCGAGGAAGAACGTCGCCTGGTCGATCGTGAGGAAGAGGTCGCTCAGCGCCAGGTCGAGCAAGCTGAGCATCTCGCGCGTCGAGAAGCCGCGCTGGATGACGCGCACGAGTCCCAGGCATGCAGCCGACGTCAGGCGCGTCTCGTGTCGCGTCGTTGTCGCTGATCCTGCAGTCTCATCCACATCACTCAGGTCGCTTCGCGTCGGCATCGGCGCCGGCACGAAGCGCGCGCTGGCGCTCAAGCTGCCGCTCGTCGGCACTCTCCACGGCTTCCGTGTCGGGAGTTCGACGACGCAGCGAGCGTCAGCGTCGACCGCCAGCCCCACGCGCTTCGACCTGCCTGCACTGGTGTCCGGATCGTCCGCGAACACGAGCTCGGAGAGCGCGCAACGCCTGTGGACGAGCGCCGCGTCCAGCAGCAGGTTCGCGACCGCGAACTCGTACGGCGACGCGCCGAGCCGGAGCTCGAATGGTGACGACAGCCACGGCAGCATGAAGTCGAACACGCCTCGGGCGTCCGCGCTGCTCGACGCCTCCGCAACGTCGTGCACCGACATCTCGATCTCGCACCGCGAGCCGCAGGCGACAGCGCGCAGCAGCGCACGCGTGCCGACTGCGCCGAGGCGGTTGTCCTGGATGTGCAGGTGCGCGAGCGACGCGTTCTGGCGCAGGAAGAACGCGAACGCGACCGCCGTGCGGCCGCCGAACGCGTTCCGAGACAGGTTCAAGTCGGTCAGCGACGCGTTCGCCGCCATGGCGGCCGCCAGCTGCTCGCCGCCGTCGTCGCCGCAGCGGTTCATCGCCAGGTTGAGCACCTTGAGCGCCGTGTTCGTGCGCAGCGCCGCGCCGATCGCGACCGCGCCGCCGCGGCAGATCTGGTTCCACGACACGTTCAGCTCGGTGAGGCCGCACGACGGCTGCGTGATCATGTCGCCGAGCAGCACGCCGCCGCGCTCGCCGATGTTGTTGTACGACAGGTTCACGACCTGCAGCGCCGGGTGGCACTCGATCGCCGTCGTGAGCGGCGCGAGCGCCTCGTCGCTGCCGAGGTTCGTGTGCGAGAGGTCCAAGAGCGTGAGCAGGCTGCAGACGCCGAGGAAGCGCGCGACCTGCGCGCACCCGGGCTTCCCGATCGCGTTGTGGCTCAGGTTCAGTCGGCGCAGCTCGTTCCCTCGCTTGCGCCTCGCAGACGCGCTGCCGATGCGCTCCACGATCGACGACAGTCGGCGGTCGCCGCTGCTGCTGCTCCCGGAACGCCCAGAGCCGCCGCTCGCCGAAAGCGCGCACGCGGCGATCTCGAGGTTCTGCAGCAGCGGGATGATCGCTGCGTCCGTGAGGCGGTTGTCGCTCAGGTCGAGGATGTGGATCGCCGGGAACTGCTGCAGTGACTTGGAAAGCGCGTTCGTCTTGGCGTCGCCGAGCCCGAAGTGCTGCAGGTGCAGCGCCAGGTGGTGCTTCTTGCGCACGATCCGGCCGTTCGCGTTCGTCACGAGGCCGTCGTGGTCGCCCGCGTACTTGTCGTGCACCGCCTGGATGAGCGTCGCCGCGACGCTCGTGAACGACATCGGGTTCCCGGCGGCCGGCGCCGTCTTGAGCTCCTGCATGTCGTTGATGCGCGAGAAGACGGGCTCCGGCAGCACCTGCCGCTTCGCGCACTCGTGGTAGAAGAGCGAGCGCGGCGACAGCGCGCCGAACGGGTGCAGCGTGTCGTCCTCGTCGTCCGGGTCGTCGGATCCGGGCGAGGAGCAGCGGCGCGGCGCCGGCTGGTGCTGCTGCGCCGCCTGCAGCTTCTTCCACTTGCTGAAGAGGTTCTGCTTGTCGGCATAGTACTTGATCTGCCCCTCGCTCGTCGTGTGGCGCTGGATCTCCTTGAGGATCCTGGCGCATGGTCACGCAGACAAGAGGGCGAGAGAGAGAGCAGCATACGTAGTCGTTCAGTCAAGAGCGATGCCACGCAATACGCTGCCACCACCACAGCTACGGACTTGCGCGTCTGCGGGAGGCGAGGGATCAGCGTCGGCTCGTGCGCGAGGCTCGGGTGGTACAGCGACGCCGCGCGCGTCCGCTCCGCCGCTAGCGCGGCCTCGTCCTGAACCTGCGGCTCGCTGGCGCCTCGTATCGCCTCCCGCTCTGCTCTCCCGGCGGCGCGCAGCTCTCGCCGCAGCTCGGCGTCGTCGAGCTGCTCCTTCTTGCGCAGCATGCACTCGGCCATCTCCAGCTGCTGGTCGAATTGCAGGTACTTGAGCTCCTCGCCGTCTACCCGCGTGTGGCCATTCGGCGGCGCCGACTGCGTCGGGTTCTGGTACCGCTGCTCGAGCCGCCAGTCCAGCTCCGCGCTCGGCGCCATCGCCGCCGCGACGGCTTCGACGGACGGCATCGCGACGTGGTCGTCGAGGCCGCCGCCGCTGAGCGGCTCCGAGTGCGGCTGCTGAGGCGCCAGGCGAGCATGTCGAGCGCTGCTGCACGTGCTCCGACGTCGCGCTTCGCTACCAGCAGCAGCGTCACCTCCGCCGCTGCTCGAGTCGTAGAGCGCCTCGAGGCGCAGACTCGGGTACATGAACCGCTCGATGTCGCCCTCGACCACCGCGCTCCACTTGACGTCCGTCGTCTCGAAGCACCCGATCGGCTGCCGCGCGATCCGGTCGCTCGCGGCCTCGCGCGTCTCCTCCGGCGCGGCGCCTTCCTGCGCCACTGGGAGCGCGGCGGCGCGCCGCAGACGCCGCTCCTTGCGAGCGCGCTGGCGCATCTGGAGCGCCGTGATCTTGAGCTGCGAGACGCGCGCGAGTCCGAGTCGCGGCGCTGGCACCGGGTGAAGTGACGCGCCGCTTGGCACTTGCTGCTGCTGCTTCGTCTGCTGCTCGTGTTGCGGTGGCGGCTGCTGCTGCTGCTCTCCGCCGATCGCGATGGCGTCGGCCGAGAGCGTGAGCGACGCCAGCAGCTCGCGGCTGCGGAACGTCTGCGACCCGCGCCGCTGCGGCGGCTGCGACGAGCGCTTCGCCATCTATTGCGTCTGCTTCTGATTCTTTCGGTTGCTTCTGCTTCCGCCGTCGGAGAGCGGAGAGCGGAGAACGACGTGGGCGGCGTCACATCATGATGCGGCTGCTTCGTCGCTCTATCTTTGCTAATCCAGATGATAGTGATGAAAATCAGGTTCCCCGGATTTCGTCGCTATCGCTTCTTAGACGCTGAGAGGCTGAAGTGTTCGGATTGTTCTGCTCGAGATTGAAGTTCACAGTGTCGTAGTCGCTCGGTATCAATCATGACCACCGTCCTCTTGATGGAGAACAAGCATCAGATCTCACTTCCATCGCGCTGCTGCACACAGTATCCATAGTCATTCTTGCTTGCTGCCGCCAAAGCCGATCCGCATGGTGTCAAGACGCGCGCTCGTCGTCGTCGGCACACTCGTGCTCGTCGCTGTCGTGGGGGCACTCGTCGCGCTTGTCTATGCCGTCACCTCGTCGTCTACGGCGAAAGCCACCAGCGACCAAGCAGCCGAGACACCAGCGCCGCCACGAAGCAGCAACATGCCACGCGCGACTCCCAAGAAGCGCCTGAGCACCTTCACAGATCTATCGAATGAAGACGGCAGCGCTGCCACGAACGCGAGCGAGAAGATCGTTGAGACCGACCCGCTGCAGGAGACGTACTCCGTGACGGCGCTGGCGATCGGCGACTGGGGACGCACGGTGCAGAAGGAAGGCGGGTCCTGCTGCCAGCGCCGCAAGAGCTACTCGGTGCTCGATCTGAACGCGATGGAGTACACGGCGTCGCTCCTGGGGCTCGCGGCGCAGCAGACGCAGCCCACGCCGAGGGTGATCATCAGCCACGGCGATAACTTCTACTGGACGGGTCTGCAAAGCCGCACGGACCAAGCGTACCGCTTCCACGAAACCTTCGAGAGCAAGTACGCCGACGCGAGTCTGCGCGGCATCCCGTGGGTGAACGTCCTCGGCAACCACGACTACGGTGGCGCGAGCTACCTCTGCTCGAGTGGCGACGTCCCCGCGGAGTGCGGCTCGACGAGCGAGTTGCTTGCGAGTCTGAGACAGAAGTTCACGCTCCAGGCAGAGTACGTGAGCCCGAACCTGAATCGCTGGGTGCTCAAGGATCACTTCTACGTGCACCGCCTCGAGGACGCCGCAGCGAACCTGACGATCGACATCTTTAACATCGACTCGAACGACGCGGACTCGCACGGCGCCAGCCAGATCTGCTGTCAGTGCTACGGCTACTCTGGTGGTGACGACGACGCGTGCGAGGAGGTTGTGCGCGGACATCAGTATTGTGCCGGCGGCGACGGAGGTATGTATGACGCTTGCATGGCGCAGCTCAAGGAGTGGGGGCGGGACTCCCGTGAACGGCTCGTTGCGGCCGCGAAGGCGTCAACCGCGACCTGGAAGATCGTGAACAGCCACTACTCACCGTACAACCACTTTGCGCCAAATCACGCGCAGGAGTGGCGCGAGGTGCTCGACGGACTCGGTATTCACCTCTTCATGTACGGCCACACGCACGGCGAGAAGCACGACTACGCGAGCTTCAAGACGCACTTTATCGAGAACGGCGCGGGCGGAGGCATCCAGAACGAATCGCCGAGCGGCATCCCGCCATTCGCCGAGGAGTACATGCAGAAGATTTGGGCGGCTGGGGGGTATCCGTACGGCGTGTTCGCGCTGAGCGCGTCGCGCAACTGGCTGCAGCTGCGCTTCCTGACGTTCGACGACGCGTGGGTGATGCAGAAGGAGCTCGGCGCCTCGCGAGTCGGCGGCGTGGCGACGAAGCACTGCTGGTTCGTCCCGAACCACGGGGGCAAGGGCAGGAGCTGCGCGGCTGCCGCCCAGTCGGCGACATCGTGAGCTGCTGGAGTTTGAGTCGAGATTCAAGATGGGTCCATCCAGTAAGAGCGAGACGCAATTCGAACAGAAATGGAAGAAAACCTAAGCTGGTTCTTCTGTCCGCCATCACCAAATGAGTGGTGTGTCCTCCAATCGAGTGTTTTTGTAAAATTCGTTGGTCAGCGGGCGGATGGCAGTGGGACCTCTGCTCGCACGCACGCACGCTGAGATGAGAATGCGTCGAAGCCCACTCACACCGGAGCCGATTGTCCGTCTTTGGCTTCCATACTTTGACGAACCACAAAGCACGCGGGTGTAGAGACCTTTGGCCGCACTTACTAACAAGTATTCAGACTATGCGTGTCACCTCTCGACGCGCTTGCGGACGCGGAGGCGATTCGATGGAGAAAAACAGAGAGCCACTGTGGCAAGTGGCCTCCGCTCGAGAGTTCGAGCAGCAGACCATCTGATCTACTAGAACGATTGATCCAAAGATTCACGCAAGTGCTAGTACGCGATAAGTTACGCATGAACCGATGACGCGCCGTCAGTCAGTCCCAGGAGAAGCGGAAGCCCGCCGGCACGAACGGCATGCAGGCACCACCCATGCCCAGCGCGGCCTCGACGAGCGTGCTCCACTCGTGTCGGGTCGTCGGGAACTTCGGGGGACTCGCATTCGGCTCTTCGCCCTGCAGCTGGATGCGGAAGAACTGGACCCACCGCTTCGCTGTTTGCCGCTGGGCGAGGCAGCGCACCAGCGCCTTCTCCTCTCGCGCCAACTGGACGAGTCTCTCTCTCAGCGTCGTTTCTACTGGAGCGTTCCGGACCGCCTCGGCCTGCTGGATCTGGAGAGCGAAGAGCTCCATCTCGAGGTGGAGCCATTCGCGGCGCATGTACTTGAAGTTGATCTGAGTGGACATCAAGCGAGCGCATGGCGGGTTAGCGACGATCTTGAGCGCAGCAGCACCATCTGTCACGCTAGACGATCACTTACTCGCTTCTTCTTGCGGTACTTTTGCTCGTACGCGCGCTGGCGCTTGCGGAGCCGCTCCTTCCCACTCGTCTCACCGGTGGAAATGCTGCTCGCGGACGTCGGGATCGTGTACCATGGCCGTTCGGCGTGCTGCGGCGACTGCAAGTACGTCGGCCGCTCGCGCTTCACGGTTTCCTTGAACTCACCCTCGGCAGAGTTGCCATCGCCGTCGCCAGTGTCGAGAAGCGACGTGGTGTAGCTCTCGCTCAAGTCGTTGCACAGCGAGTCGAGACTGCAGGGTTGTTCAGGAAGCAGCGGCTCGGCGAGCTGCAGCCACCCGCCGAGCGTGACGGAGCATGGCGACTCGGGACACAGCGTATGTGGTGACAGCAGCAGCAGTGGCTTCTCAGACGACGGTCCAAGCGGCAGTGGCAACTCCGACATGGCGAGCGAAGCCGACGGCTCCCAGTCGAAAGGCGGGTCCGCGGCCAGCAGGTCGCACTGTGCGCGCACGTGGACGTCGGTTTCGAACAGATCTGTGGACGTCGCGCCGGCAGGAACTGGCGATGAACAGGCGCCGAGCCAGACGCCGAGGTCATCGAAGTCGCCTCCGCAGAGCGCCGGCGAGAGCTGCAGCGTAGGCGACGGTGGCGCGCACGGCAGCAGCTCGGCGCGCGAGGTCGTGGGCGGCGGGAGGAGGTCGTGACGCATCGTGCGCCAATTCGGAAATGAGCGGAGTCACGGGCGGTTCCTCTCGCCGCAGTCTCTGATAAGTTGCTGCTGCGAGCGAGCGCGTGGTCGTCGCGGTCGTCTGTCACCGTCGTGGTTGCATGTGGTTGGTTGGTTGCCCCTTTTTGTTTTGTTCGTGTACGCGTTGATTTGATCGATATCTGCGTTCAGAAGTCGCGGTTTCGAGAGGTGAAACGCCGCAGCGGGAAAACCGACGCTGATCCGCTCTGCTTTCGTTTGCTTGCCTGCTTCGATTCGCGGGCATGCGGAAGGAAGGACGGTGGGTACACGCGAGAGTTGCCTGCGCGATGACTGCCGAGCTCGTAGAGTTGTCTTATTCAGCAGCAGGTGTCTTAGTCGCGACGGGTTTGCAGTTTACAGTAGATCTGTTCGAAAGGTTCGATTCCACATCAAGAAATTTGTATGCCGCTGACGAAAATGGCCGGCAGAATCTGTAAAAAGGACTTTTGGTTTTCGTGGATGCCTTACACGTTTTCGTGTTCAAGCAAGAGCTTGTTTAAACGCTGCGTTGTTCACGTTGTTCACGTGCAGAACGCAATGAAGACGCGGTTGCTGGTGCTGGTGCTTGGAGACGCCCCACTTGCTCTCTTAATGTTGGAGGCTTGTTGTGCGGCCGTTGTGCAAGTGCAGGCTCGCTCAATGGTCCTTCTCTGTGGTCGACTGTAGGGGGCGACCTCAGTGCAAGGGCAGGGCGACGCCACGTCGACGTCGTCGGCATCGTCAAGGAGGAAAGATGCGATGTGGACCAAAATCTTAGCGCGCGCGCATCCTGCGTGTATCCATCCACACTGCCAAACGTGGAAGCTGCTCGACAGGAGCCAGCCTTCCACACGCACGCACACAACGGAGCGAGATGGCACAACGATGTGGATTCTCGCACCAATCGATTGATCGATTGATCGATGGTGCGTGTGTCCTGCTGCTTCAAAGCGGCGCTATGCCTGCAGGCTGCGAGTTCAACAGCGATGACTACCAGATCGTTCGAATTCGACCGACCGACCGACTGATCCCTCCCTCCTCCGCTCTCCCTCTCTCTCTCTTAACTCGCTGGATGACGGTGAGAGGATGCAACCAGTCACTTCTGAAGTAGCAGCGCTGCAAACTCCTCTCACTCATACACACACATCATGTTGAGCCTGACGCCACTCTACTGACTCTGCCGTGAAACAAAAACATTCTTAGCAAGAGAAGACTTGCTCCTGTTCCTGCTTCATTGCCGCGCACGGCGCGGTCTCACACTGCTGCGCCGACGAGCCCGCGACTCGATCGCGGAGCCGAGTCAGCTTGCCGATGATGACCAGCTTCACGAGTCTCAGTTGCGTCGGGCACCATCTCATCGTCTCGGCTTGCGCGCGCATCCCCTCCGCTCGCTCCAGCGCGTCTCGGCAGATACCAGCCTTGTCCTTGATACACCGCCACTCCGGTGAGTCAGTTCGCTCCACGTGCTCCAACTGCACGCAGTGGGCGAGCTCGAGCGCGAGCGCTGTGACCCGGAGCTCCTCTTTGGTTATCTGCACGTCCGCAGCACAGAGAAACCATAACAGTCAGTACTGCTGTATCACTTCATCCCTCTCGTGTCAATCGAATAGGACGTACGAGCTTCTTCTTCGCGGATCGCCGGTCGTACACTCGCTGCTGCTCGATCGGCACGGGTTTGCGGCGGCGAGGCTTCTTCGCCGGCTTGAGTTTGCCTTGGACGGCGCGCGACCCCGCAGACTGCAGGAGGGAGCGCGTGGGCGTGCGCGCGGCGACAGCAACGAGCTTGCGCTGCGCTCGGCACGCTTTCGTGGACGAGATGGACGCAACCTTGGGCGGACTTGTCGCGGTGTTGATGCATGGGCTGTCAGCCACTGAGGTGACGTCGAACTCCTGGAGCAGTTCGGTGAGGGCGAGCAGTTCAGGGTCGACGGCGCTCATCGGCGAGGCGTGTGGTGCTGGCGAGGCGGCGGTGTCGGTCGCTTGAGCTCGACGTGTCGAGTTGAGGAATGTGAGCGCCTGGCGGACGAGCGATCTGGCGGCATGTTCCGTATTTGTCCATTTTGCGCGAATCTGCGGGTGTGAAGGCGGCGCGCGCCTGCTTCTGTCATCCACATGACAG
>JAASGM010000580.1:0-16377 GCA_023334215.1 Globisporangium cystogenes | reverse complement strand
GTGATCCCGGATGTGCCGTTCACGCTGAAGAGGACAATGGTGATCGTTGTCGGTACAGCAATTGGGCACACTGGTGCGCTGATGCTCTTTGCGAACTACTGGAAGTTCCCGGTGCCGTTCATGTCCACGATCGGCGTCGTGCCGTTCGCGATCGTCAAGAACATCATGGTCGTGCTGGTGCTCGGCAAAGCAAACCGAGAGCATCTCGAGACCTTCGGGAAGTACTCGAATAACATGCTCGTCAACATCGCGATGCTGCTCGTGTATCCTGGATACAATTCCGTCTTCAACTCGCTCCAGGGACACGCGCAGCTCGCGTTCGTGCTGGTGCTGCCAGTCATCAAGAACGGATTCAAGTTCATCGTCGCGAAGCTGTATCGACACGACGACGATCTCGTCGTATCGACGACCGCGAGTGTCGACATCTTCGACGCCATGTACATGACCAAGTGCATGCAGTCGGGGTCGACGCTGCTCGTGGGCTTCGGCATCATCGCTGTCGACGTCGTGCAGAATCACTTTGCGGTCGCGCTGCTGAACAAGCAGAGCCGCAAAGTCCAGCAGATACTCGCAGCAACGGATAGCAGTGCGAAGTTGAGTACAAGCAGGACGAGAGGGGACAGTCGGCGCGAGAGCAGCGTCGAGTCTGCCGGACTGCTTCCGTGGGTGGTCGAAGAGATAGAGAAGACGACACAAGCAGACGGCCACGAGCTCAAGGTCGGGGCGAACCCGAGATACTGCACGTTCGAGCGATCTGTGGTCAGCGTCGGACGCCTCAAGTCAGCTCACGGGTCAAGTGGGACGCGACCGACCGGTCGAGGGGTGGTTCCGGTGTCTTCGACACCTGTCGAAACATTTCCGACGCGTTCAACCTCAACCAAGACAGCACGCAACTCAGTTGTCGCTAGCGCAGTCACGACCACGGCACCGTCGAACATCATCAAGGAGAGCGCGCAGCTTCTGCACAAGAGCGAGGCGGTGATTGTGGTCGAGTACATCGAGACGGTCGTGCCGATCGTCTACGCCGTGTACTTTGCGATCCTGTTCCACCTGCCGAACGCCAAGTACTACAAGGATCTGGACGGGCTCACAGAGAAGAAGCTGCAGGGCGTGGTACTCAACATCTTCGTCTACGCGATCATGGAGTTCTTGAGCATGGTCCACGTCGCGCACATGCTCAAGCGCCGCTTCAAGATCTCCGTGTTCTACCAGCGAGTTTGAGATTTGTCGGATTTTCTGTTTCATGAAGTGCAGAAGTACAGTACTGTGTTCATGACAAGTACGAGTGCACCCACCACTCTGATCTCAGTATCAAAATCCGCCGCAAGATGCGCTCGTGGCAGCTCCTGGCGCTGCTGCTGGCGCTGCGCACCGAGTCGCCCGCAGCGGCCGCCACGTCCGCCGCCGATGGCCACCGGCAGCTCGTGGCCGCGAACGCGCACGTGGACGCCTTCGACCGCACGCTGCAGCTGCGCGCCGGCGGCGTCGCCGGCGTCCGAAGCGGTGTGGGGCCTCTGCGTGCGTCGCTGCACTCGCGCGCGCAGGCGATCGCGCACAGCGAGCGCGTGGTGGAGGCGCACAACCGCCTACATGCAGCCGGTCGCGCGAGCTTCGCGATGGCGCTGAACGAGCTCAGCGACCTGAGCGACCGCGAGTACCGCGCGTTCCTCAAGTCGCGACCGGACGCCGGCCCGCGCGGCGCCCGCGCCGGTCCGCACAGCCACGGCCACATCCACTACCGGCACCACCACCACGACCAAGATGGCGCGCATAAGGCGACGCCGTCGGGTCAGCAGAGCGCGGCGGTTTCAAGCACGACGACGACGACGAACGCTACGATCCCCAAGGAGGTCAACTGGCTCACGGTCGAGGGCGGCAAGTACCTCACGCCCGTGAAGAACCAGGGCACGTGCGGCAGCTGCTGGGCGTTCTCCGGTGCGCTGCTGGCGAAGAGCTACCTACACTTTCCGTACTCAGCGCTGGGTCGCTTGACATCCACTCGCTCTCTGCTGCGCAGGCGTCGCGGTCGTCGAGAGCCGATACGCGATCGAGAACAAGGTGCCGGCGGTACGGAGCT
Source organism: Globisporangium cystogenes (assembly GCA_023334215.1). Lineage (NCBI taxonomy): Eukaryota > Oomycota > Peronosporomycetes > Pythiales > Pythiaceae > Globisporangium > Globisporangium cystogenes. Next base: position 14,300 of record JAASGM010000580.1, on the reverse strand, counting down.
CTGCTGGGTGACGCTGCGCGTCACATCGCAGAGTCCTCACGCTCCCACTCGTGCGCCGCAGTCGCCGCTGAGCGTGGAGCAGGTGCTGAGCTGCTCGGCGCCGCTCGACCACATCCGCAGCAAGTTCGCCAAGGACATGATCTCGTCGTCGCAGGGCTGCGACGGCGGCATGCCGTTCCTCACGTTCGAGTACATGAGCCGCGTGAGCCCGAACGGCGTCGCGTGCGAGAACACGTACCCGTACGTGATGGCGACGGCGGCGGGCGAGACGCAGTGCCAGGCAATCCCTGCGAGCGCCGTCGCGGTCGGCTGGAAGAACCAGACGTCCACCTACGTCGCGATCGCGTCGAGCGTACGTGCTGCTTGGTGGTACTGTAAACGGGTGACACCCAGCAGTCAGCAGCAGCCCAGTTGACGGTGTCGGCATCGCTTCTCTCTCCACATCTCTCCCCAGGACGAAGACGCGTTGCTGCGCGCGGTCATGTCGGGCCCCGTGTCGGCGAACTTGGACGCGACCGGCGACGGCTTCAAGTACTACGCCAGCGGCATCTACGACGCCAAGGACTGCTCGTCGAACGGCAAGGAGGTGAACCACGCGGTCGTGATCGCGGGCTTCGGCGAGACGGACGCCGGCGCCAAGTACTGGATCGTCCGCAACACGTGGGGCACGATGTGGGGCGAGAACGGCTACATGCGCATCGCCCGCGGCGGCGGCGCCGTGTCCGCGAACGGCCCGTGCAACTTGTACCTGTACTCGGCGTACCCGGTGGGCCTGACGAAGGGGAGCACGTCGACGAGCAACTCGGGCGGCGCGACGTGCGCGCTCCCGACAACCGTGTTCGAGGCGCTGCCGATGGGCCAGGTGATCGGCTTCGGCGTGCTGCAGTTCCTGCTGCTCTTCGGGAGCTCCGTGCTCGTGGTCGGCGCCGGCATGGCGTACTACTGGGTCACGGAGCGCCGCCTGAACGTCAAGGAGACGTCCGGGACCGCCAAGTACAACGACAGCTACAAGCGGTGGGTGCTGCCGACCCGCGAGCAGCTCCTGGCGAACCTGGCGAGTCGCCAGACCGCGCAGGTGTAGGCGACTGGCACCGGCGGCGCCGAACGACAGACAAACGCTTCCCCCGCTTGATCCTCTCGGTCTCGGTCTCGTGACGGGCTGGCGTCGCGGCTTCGGGTGGTCTACAATACGCGTGTGCTACTAGTATAATGATCGACTCGTGTCGGGGGGGGAACGCGCTCCAGCGTTCCTCTCTCTCGCTCACCTTCTCTCTCTCCCTCGCTCCCTTCCCCCAGTGCCTAGATCGTCACGTCCGCGTTCGTGCCGTCCGCGCCGATGTAGTTCTCTTGGATGACTGAGCTCGCCGCCGACCCCGACGGCGACGCCGCGTCCACTTGGATCTGCGCCAGCTGCGGGATCACGCTCTTCCACTCGTCCTCCACCTGCCGCAAGCGTCAGCCACCCGCGACGGAGGGCCGAAGCCGACAGCAGACAACTGACAGCAGACAACAACAGACAACGACGCACCTTCTTGCTGTACTCGATCTGCATCTGGATGTAGTCGAGGATGATGCGCTTGAAGTCCGCCAGCTTCTCGCAGCGGAAGCGCTCCACCTAAGAATCCCCCAGCCCACCAGCCCACCAGCCCAACAACCCTGTCAGCCCACACGACCAGCATTGCATCACGCGTGACGACAGCCGTACCTCTCGCATCACGCGCTCCGTGACGATGTCGTACTCGAGCTTGGCGTCGTCGACGCGCTGCTGGGCCTTCATCACGTCGTTCTCGGCCGCCTGGAGCTTCTCCTCCGCCGAGCTCTTGCTCTTCAGGAGCTTGTTCACGACCACGGACTTGGCCTCGAGGTCTGCGACCGCGTTCCCGTACGCGCTGCGCACCTCGTTGCGCTTCTGCAGCGCCGCCTTCACGGCGCCGACGAGGCGGATGTAGTCGAAGATCGGCTCCTCGAAGTTGGCGGCCTCGCGCTCGGCGTGCTCGGCGGCGAGCACGCCGAGCCGGTCCGAGCACTTGCCGATGTGGTGGAGCCCTTCCTGGAGCGACCGGTTCTCCTCCGACTTGCCGAGCAGCGTGAACGACACGCCGAACTCGGAGAGCCCGTCCGCGATCTCGCGCGCGCGCGTCGTGAGCCCGTGCGCGTGCTTGTGCAGCCCCGTCATGATGGGCTCGAGCCCGTCGATGTATGCGATCATCTCGTCCACCTCGTGGTCCGCGGGCGTCTTGTCGAGGTTCGCGCCGCCGGCGCCGAGGCTCGTCGAGATCGTCGAGACCGTCTCGTCGAGCCACTGGAAGAGCGAGCCGCGCGCGCCTTTGCCGAGGCTGTTCTTCGGGTCCGCCTTGAAGTGCTGCAGCGCCTCGTCGCTCGCCTCGAGAAACGTCGTGAGGTGCTCGCTGTGCTGCAGCTCCGGGTGCAGGCAGCAGCGCTGCAGGAAGAGCTGCAGCGCGCGGCGGCGCGACTCGACGAACTCGGGCGAGAAGCGGCCCACGAGCAGCTTCTCCGGCAGCGGCGGCACGACCACGCCCGGGTACATGGCGAACAGGTTCGCGTGCAGCCACACAAAGTCGCTGTAGCGCCGGATGACCGAGAACGCGCTCTTGCGGAACTGCGCGCGCGTCGTGGCCGTGCTGAGCTTGTACGAGATGTACGCGTTCATGCCGTCGCCCTGCTTCACGGGCTCCGAGACCGTCACCTGGATCTCCTCTACCTGCTGCTGTTGCTGCTGCTGCGCCGACTGCCGCGCGCTCAGCAGCTGCGCGCCGTACGACTCGTGCGCCACGCCAACCACGACGCGCGACGCCTGCTGCTGGAGGTGGCGGACGTCGCCATCGTCGTCGTCGTCGTCGTCGTCGTCGCCTCCGTCGTGCGCGTATCCGTAGCCGTAGCCGTGCTCGTTGCCGTCGTAGAAGAGCGCGTCGTCGTCATCCGCGTAGTGCGAGGCGAGCGTGTCGACGTGCGCGGCGGGCGGCGGCGGCGGCGGCGGCGCGACCGCCTCGCTGTTCGCGTAATCCACGTTCACCCACTTGCCGTTGCGCGACTCCATGCTCGTCCCTGCGACTGGCTGCTGGTTACGTAGACGCTCGTGTCGGCACGCAAGTCGCGCACACGCACAGGTGCGAAGGTGGCGAAGGTGGCGGCGAGCGGAAGAAGAACTGAGCTCGAGAAGGTCTCAAACGAGTGACATGGCACTCTTTCGAACAACGCTTGTATTTGGATCGTTATCTCCCGAATGAGTGACATGAATGACATGACTGAGCAGCCAACTTCAATTTGGACACGATGGTCGTCACTGCGTCTGCCTGCGCCTGCATGGAGCCTCTCGACAGATCACTCGGTCGCCGTTCAATAGCTTGCATGAGCCTTAATGAATACAGTTTTCCAGCGCCGCGCTAGACGAGCTGGAGAGGCAACACCCGGTGACGAGTTCAAGTGGTAGCACTGTGATCGTCTCAACTTCGACTTGAAACATTTTGATTTTTGCGCTCAACGGCGAAGGAGTCGTTTCGTCAATCTCGAAGACAAGGCGAAGCACACTCGCTCCTGTGTGCTCCACTCCATCGATTCCCTCGCTTTCATTTCCAGAGCTCACTCTCGGTTCTTCCACTCCAGCGCAAGTCGACCTCAAGCAGCTCAAACCAAGCCGAGCGTCTTCTTCGTGCTGCCGCCGTCCAAGCGGCTGGCGCCAGTGCTGCCGTCATCGTCGTCGACATCCTGGCCCTCAAGCTAGGTTGCCTTGACGTCCGCCTGCAGTCCCCTGGATCACAAGCGTCAGGAGTGTGATGCGAACCGTGTCCTAGTCCAGTGTCACCATCCCGGAGAGCACCTGACGAAGATCGAGTCGCGATTCGTGCGGACGTGCTACTTCTCAAGACTTCCTGGTTCTCTGCGACGTTCATGTCGACTGCTGGCTAAACGACCGCCTTCGACTTCTCCCAAAGAACGCATCTGTCTTCGCAGACACCGGGTCGCTTGCAATCGGCATCGTTCACCCCCTCGCAAACTTCTGCTCGGGCTGTGCTGTGAAGATCGCCTCGAGGCTCGCTGATGCTGTCGACCGAGTCGGGCTGGTTCCCTGCGACGTTTCCAACAACGTATTTGCTTTCGCAGATGCCGGTCGACTTTCGTGTCTTCAGCGTTCGCGACTTCGAGTTCTCCACGCGCTGCGCAACAGAAGGTCAACCTCGTCAAGCTGCTGCTCTCCTCGAAAACGTTTTCCTGGGCTGTAACCATGGCTCAGGAAAGGCGAATAGCCATAGTATGACAGCGTATTGATAGCTTATTGATCTTCTTCTCTTCTTTCTCACAGAGATCCGAGAGCGCCTCTCCTCAGCTCTTCGTCTCCGCTGTCGTCATCGTCGTCGTCATCGCTATCGTCGCTGTCGTCGTCCGACGAGAAGGACGGGTGCAAGCGCGCCGAGGCGACGGAGCTCGGCGAGTTGAGCGGCGACTCGAACAAGATGCTCCCGCGCGCGTCCGGCTGGAGGCTGTGCAGCTTCTCCAGGAGCGCGCTGTTGATGCTCTTCATCGCCGTCATCTGCTCCTTCGTCTCGTTCAGCGAGTCCGTGAGCTGGTGCACCACGCGCTGGAGGTCGAGGTTCTGGCTCAAGATGCGCTGCGTGTCCTTGTCCTTGTCGCCCATGCCGCGCTGCTTGACCACGCACTCGAGCGCGTCCTTGAACTCCTTGCTCTCGTCCGACGCGCGCTTCGCCTCGGCCTTGGCGATCGACAGCTGCATCGCGAGCTCGCTGCGCTCCGCCAGCTGCGCCTCAACGTCCGCGAGCGACCGGTTCGCGTTCACGAGCTTGCGCAGCTCCTTGCTCAGCTCGGCCGTCTTGGACCGGAACGCATTACGCTCCGAGACCACCACGCTCTGCTCGTCCCGGAGCCGCACCATCTCCTGCCGCTGCTCGCTCAGCTGCTGCTCCAGCTTCGCGACAGAGGACGCCATGTAGTCCATCTCGAAGTTGATCGAGCGCGGCGACAGCTGGCTCGCCAGGTCTTCCCCGGCCCAGCCTGCGCCGCCTTCGGTGCCGCCGCCCTGCTGCTGTCGGCGCGGATCCTCCGTTTGCGTCTCCTGGTCCTGTCGCTGCTGCTGCGTCGCCTGGTGCAGCGCGAGCGCCGCCTCGAGCTGCTGCTGCGTCGCGGCGCGCGCTCGCTCCTCGTCCTCGAGCTTCGCGCGCAGCGCCTGCAGCTCTCGGAACTGCGAGTTGAACTGCGTCGTGAGCTTCTCGAGCTGCTTGATCTTGAGCTGCTGCAGCTCGATCCGCTTGTCCTTCACCTCGATCGACGCCTGGATCTGCTTCTTCTCGTGGTCGAGCGACCGGAGCAGCACCGAGAGCGAGCTCAGTTTCTCCTGCAGCATCCCGATCTCCTTCTCCTGCGACGTCAGGCGGCTCTGCAGGAACGCGTCTGGCGCCGACGCCGACGTCTTCCGCTGCATCCCGAGCGCTGGCGGCGACGTGCTCGAGTCTGCAGCCTCCTGGTCCATGTTGAACATGTCGATGAGGCGGCCGGTGACAGGCTGCGTCACGTCGCTCGCGGAGCGCCGTCCTCGCACCGCCTCGAGCCCCTGCGCTTGGCTCGACGACATCGAGAACGAGTTCATGCGCGTGCCAGCGGCGACACTCACGGTCAAGAACGGCGGGCTGGGCGTCCCATCTCCATGCGGGCTCGACCCGGACGACGGAGCGCCGGGGCGGCCGGGCTGGCGACTCAGCGTCGAGCACGCGAACGCTGGGTCCATGAAGAGGTTGATCTCGTCGCGGTGCGCCTGGTCCTCCTGCTCGCTCGAGAGCGCGCGCGCACGGAACCGGCGGATGAGCAGCGCGAGGATGTCGCGGTGCTGCGGGTTCTGCGCCACGAGGAAGAAGCACGAGTAGTCCGCGAACTGGTCCTTCGTCCGCTTCATGCTGCACGCGTCGCCGCGCCGGTTCCCCAGGAAGCTCCCGAACTCCTTGACCTTGAGCGTGAACCGGAGCCGGTCGGTCGGGTCGATGAGCACCTGCAGGTGCGCGTCGTACCGCGCGTTCACGAGCTCGCCGGCGTCGGCGTCGTCCTCCGAGATCTTGACGAGCGAGACGCGCTCGCACGAGATCTTGATCTGGAAGCTGTCGAACTCGTTGCTCGCGAGCGTCGCGGAGAACGACCCGGCGCCGGCCTCGAGCAGCGCGTCCACGAGCTCGCCGACCGCCGGGTCGATCTGCAGCTGCCGCGGGAACTCGACGACGCGCGTGAGCTGCGGGAACCGGAGCGACTGCACCTGCGCCGAGAGCTTCGTGCCGACGTCGTCGACCGACGGGAAGTACCGTCCCGACCTGGCGCCCTTGATGTGGATGAGGTCGTTCTCGGACGTCTTGCGGTACCACGAGACGGCGAACTCGCCCGCGTCTTCGTCCCGCACGCCGAGCATGCGGCCGCCAGCGGTCACGGCCACGATCGGCGTCGAGTGGTAGAGGCTGTTGACCGGCGCCGCGGTGCCGTCGAGCTCGGCGACGCTGCTGTCCGGCCGCAGCAGGAGCTGCTCGAACCACATGTTGACGGTCTCGCGGTCCTCCTCGGGCTTGGCCTTGCCGCCGATCATGCGCAGCAGGTTCTTCACGCCGTCCGAGTTCTTGACCTTGTCGAGCGTGAGGCCGTCGCCCCACGCGTGCTTGAGCTTGCTCGGCGTCGCGAGCCCCGTCGGTGTCGTGTCGCCGCCGCTCGACGGGCTGCTCGTGCCGCCGCTCCCGCCGCCCTGCTCGCCGAGCTTCTTCTCGTACGACGACGAGCGCTTCATGCCGGACTCGACCATCATCTGCCCGAGCTTGGCGGCCCACGAGCTGCTGTCGTGGCTGAAGCTGCTCGTGCGCATGTTGCCGCTGCCGCCGCCTCGCGCCGGCGACGTGGGCGGCAGCTGCGCCGCTCTGCTCGCTGCTGCGGCAGCGTGGACCTGCTGGTGGCGCCGGAACGTGAGGGTGAGCGGGAACGCGGCGCTCTTGGCGCGCTGCACGATAGCGGTGAGGAGCTCGTCGGTCACCACGTCGCCGTTGAGCGCGTAGAGCTCGTCGCCCACGCGCACGCGGCCGCTGGTCTCCGCGCAGCCGGCGGTGCCGTCCGCGTCGCGCCGGAACGCGCGCACGAAGGCGCCGCGCTTGTCGTCGCGCGAGAAAAGGTCCACGAGCAGCGGCCCGCGCTCCGCGTACACGACGTCGACGTCGACGAACGCGGCGGCGCGTGCTGCTGACGAGGAGGAGGAGGTGGAAGATGACGAAGCGCCGAAGAGGCTGCTGCTGAGCGTGCGGAAGCTGCCAGAGGACGCTGCTCGGCCGCCCGGCGCGAGCTTCGGGCGCTCGGTCATCTGCTGCGGATACTGCGCCATGGCCGCGGCTTGCGAGAGTCGACGACGGTGATGGTGGCGATGTTGCGAGGTCTCCGGGAGCTCTTAGGCAATAATGATTTGCATGGGCGGACCCAGGTGGGTAACTTTAGACTTGGCGACTGGGATCCAGGAATAGAAAATCGAATCCTCAGTCAAAAGTGGTTCGCTTCGATTAAGTACGAATGCTGCGGATCTTCGATCCATCGGCGAGTCCGCTTGTCATACATGTCGCCTTCGATGTCTGTGGCTTCTCGTGTCTGGCGCCGGACGAAGTGACGAGTTCCCAGTGGAGAGGCCACCAGAGGCGTCGTGCTTGCGGGTGCGAAGGGTGTGCTCGAAACTCGCGAACTCCGGCAGAGTTCAGAAGTTAGCGAGTTGGAGAACTCGGAGAACACGAGAAGAGAACCCGACCGACGTACCGCGATACCACGATCTCGGAAGCCGAGGGTACCAGCATCGCCCGGACCAAGTGCCACGCAACGACACCCGAATCGCTTGTTCCATCTCGGGGAAATGACAGGTTCGCTAAATCGAGCAAGTGACCTCGAACTTTGCCGCGACGCCTCCCGACGCCAGCTCCTCCCTCTCGCCAGCGTCATGCCCGTGCCTCGCGATCTCCCTGCCGCTGGAGTCGCGTCCAGACGCGAACCTCCGACTGGCGCCGCCACGCGGAAGCCGCCGCCGTCCGGTCTCAACGTCGCGCGGTTCATCGCGCGAGAGGAGGAGCTGCACCAGGCGCGCGCGTACACGAGCGCGAACGAGGCAACTGCAAACCGCACGCGCTGGGAGGAGAAGCAGAACCTGCGTGCGGGCAGCGGCGCTCGCTGGCAGCAGCAGAAGCAGTGAGTGGGTCGGGAACCTGGAGCGGATGCACTGCTGGGCTTAGCTGAGTGCTCGCCGGCTCTCGTGCTGTGCAGACTCACGGAGGAGATGGAGCTCGTGAACAAGGAAGTGCAGATCGTGCGCCACGAGCGGCTCAAGAAGTATTACGACGCGTGCTACGAAGAGTACGTCGCTGTTGAGCTGTTTGTTGCTGCCTGAGCGCCACAGCTGACGGCAGCCTGTCGAGCATGCGCAGGTGGGACCAGGAGCTCCGAGCGCGCGGCTTGGCGATCGTCCGAGACCGAGACTGAGAGTGGAACGACATTACCTGCCAACGCACTACCGACTTCATCGAAACACTGAGCATCTCAGAGACAGCTACGCCTGGTGTCCGAGCAGCGACCGGTTCGGACTCGCAATGTCGTCTGCGTCCTCCTCGTCCTCGCTGAGCACAGTCGAGTAGCCGCGTGTCGACGCTGGCGACTTGGCACCCGGCGACTTCCGCTGCCTCGCACCAAGTTTCACTTCATCTTCGTCGTCGCCGACGCCGTAGTAGACATCGCTGCTGCCGAGCAGCTCGTCGGTGGTGCCGCACGACGGGTAGAAGAGCACCAAGTAGAGCAGCAGCAGCACGTAGAAGAGTCCGATGAGGCAGAGCGCCACCGCGACGCCGAGCGGCATGTCGCTCGGCAGCGTGCGCTGCAGGATGCGGAACACGAGCACGTAGTTGAGGCCGCAGAGCAGCACCGTGCCGATGAGCAGCAGCGTCGCGACCGCCCGCGAGTTGACGAACGACCAGCCCATGATGCCTCGATTCGACGTGAACGCCAGTAGCGGGATGAGCGCGAACGGGAGCTGCACGCTCTGCAGCACGTTCAGCAGCTCGTTGAACTTGTCGCTCTGGAACTGGCGGTTCTGGCTGATCACCGCGACGATCACGGCCGGCACGAGGGCCACGCCGCGCGTGAGCGCCACGCGCTTCCACGCCGCGATGCGCAGGTTCAGGAAGCCCTCCATGACGAACTGGCCCGCGTACGTGCCCGTCATGGTCGACGCCTGGCCGGACGCGAGCAGCCCGATCGCCCACACGACCTTGGCGTAGCTGCCGAGCGACTCGCGCACAGCTTCGCCCGCCTGGGAGAGTCCGATCTCCTGGCAGTACCCGGCTGTCGGGCCCTTGTCGAGGAGCATCTGTTGCGTCACCGGGTCGCTGTGGCCGTCGACGTAGCACAGCGTGCAGTGCACGACGCTGCCGCTGCCGCTCGCGTCGAAGTGGCACACGCTGCCCGAGTACGCGTCGTAGATCGTGGCGCCGGACTGCAGCGCGGCGTTGATCGGGATGCACGAGGTCTGGATGCCCGTGCCGGCGATGACGGAGATCTCGCTCGTGCTCAGCGCCGCGCACTGCGAGCTGTAGAAGCTGCTCGCGAAGACGCAGATGACTGCGGCGTTGACGAGGAAGCTCACGAAGAGCGCGGCGGCGGACTCGAGGCTGAAGTAGAAGTTGGCCTCGCGCACCGCGCGCTTGTTGCGCGGGTCGATGCCGCGCGCCTGCACGAGCGCCGAGTGCAGGAAGATGTTGTGCGGCATGATGATCGCGCCGAGCATCGCGACCGCCGTCATCTCGTCCTGGGGCTTGAGCCGCGGCGTGAAGATGCCCTTGAAGATCTCGAGACCGCTCGGCGCGCTCGCCGCAAAGTCCACGAAGAAGCAGACGCACATGGCGGCGATGAGCAGCAGGAAGAGCATCTCGAGCAGCCGGCTCTTGTTGTCCGCGCGGTGCAGCGCCAGGAACGTGAACGTGTCGAGCCCCGTGAGCAGGCAGCCGAGCCAGAGCGGGAGGCCGAAGAGGATCTCGAACGCGATGGCCGAGCCGAGCACCTCCTGGATGTCGCTGCCCACGATCGCGAGCTCCGTCATGATCCAGAGCGCGAGCGCCACGGCGCGCGGGTACTGCTCGCGGCAGAGCTGCGCCAGGTGGCGGCCCGTGCTGGCGCCGAGCCGCGCCGCGAGCACCTGGAAGCAGCCGCCGGCCAGCGTGCTCAGCAGCACCACGTAGAGCAGCTCGTAGCGCGTGTAGGCGCCGGACTGGAGGTCCGCTTCGAGGTTGCCCGGGTCCAGGTACGCCATGCTCATGAGCCACCCGGGGCCGGTGTAGGCCCAGAAGACGCGCCAGGAGAAGCGCGGGCGGCGCGGCTCGAGCAGCAGCGGCTCGGCGAGCGCGTGCGACGTCATGCGAGGCACACGGCAGTCAGAGAGGCAATGAGGGGGGAAGGGGCGAGAACGGCGGCGGTGGCGGCGGCGTGTGCTCGCGTGCGAATGACGGGATCCAATTTGAAGCTGGCACGCTCCCAAATGTATACTGAAAGCAAGTCAAGTGGGCTTTGATATGCTTTGAGCAGCAGCGCTGTTTGCTGGAGAACAACGCCACTCATCGTCGAAAGAACGTTGGTCTGCGTCTGAGCAACTGAGCAACTGGAAGCGCGGTGGTCGTGAGGACACCGACAGTGTTTTTGCAGCAGTCGCGCGCGACTTGGGACTCGCGAGAGGGGTGGTTCCATTGCCAACACACGCGACGATCAGGGACTACTGTCTGTGGCTCAGCATCCAGCGGTTCGCGGACTCGAGATCGGCTGCGGCCGTCAGGCAGTGTTGTTTGCCAGTGTACTTCGCCTGTGGCTCTCGAGCCGACGTACCAGTACACACCGGCTGGAGAGTCGCAGGTTCAAGGACAGTGTAGTAAGGCTAACCGATGTCCCGAGAGACCGTGTCATTCAAGAGAAAGTGCATCACTATCGTTGAAGATGGTGCGACGCCGATCGACTTGCTTCTTCCTGCAGCGCTATTCCTGCGCGCGCTTGGCCACTTCGCGCACAGCAGCGTCAGCAGCAGTGGCATCGATGCGAGCACCCGGCCCGCCGTCTTCTGATCTCATGGCGCTGGAGAGACCGGGAGCCGCGGAAATCCAGACCTTCACGCAGGACGCGAGTCTCCGCGCGCCGAGCGCGCTCGCGGTCTTCCGGAGCAGCCCGCACTTGCGAGAGAGCTTTTGCGGCGGAGCAGCGGCCGCGATCAACATCATCATCACGTTCCCGCCGAACAAGCTCATGTTTCGGCAGCAGGTGCGGCGGAGCTGCGAGTTGCGAGGTCTGCTGCTCACTGCTCGAGTCACCCGACAGTGTCACTGACGACATCTGCAGCTCTTTGGGCTCAGCACGCGCGACGCGTACCAGAATGTCAAGAGCGAGGGGCTAGCGATGCTCTACCGGGGTGTCAATCCGCCGCTGCTACAAGCTGCAGTCTCCAAGGCGCTCATGTTTGGGCTCTACAACTGGTACAACCGCCTGCTCGTGGAGCACGTCGGGGACTTCCCGGGCGTGCATCTCGTGGCGGCTGGACTATCCGGCACGACAGAAGCGCTTCTCGCTCCGTTCGAGGTGAGCTCGTAAGCGCCATACTTGAGAGGCGCTTCTTCCGCTGACAGTTCCTACTTTGCTGGATCGAGCAGCGAGCGCAAACGCTGCTCCAGACGCCAAAGTTCAACCGCGAGTTCGTCGGCGCGTACGACGTGATGCTGCATCTCAACCGCTTCGGGCTACGCGAGCACTACCGCGGACTCTCCGCGATCCTGCTGCGCAACGGGCCCGCGAGCATGCTCTTCTTCGGACTGCGCGAACCCGTCCGCAAAGTGTTCCCGGTCGGAGAGTCGCCAGCGATGAAGGTTCTTGGGGACTTTGTCTGCGGCGCAGTGCTTGGCGCGATCTTCAGCACGGCGTCGTTCCCGATCAACGGTACGATGCGCGTCGTACCGTAGTAATTGTGGTTGGTATCGCGAGGAAGTCTCACTCACCTTCCTGGTCATGCGAACGCAGTGGCGAAGACGCGCATGCAAAGTGTGCTCAACGCACCGTACATCAGCGTCTGGCGGGCGCTGCGTCTGACGTACGTCGAGCGCGGCAGCAGCGTGCGACGCGTGTACCGCGGCGCAGTCGTGAACTTCTGTCGGTCGCTGCTGTCCTGGGGGATCATCAACTCGACGTACGAGAAGCTCAAGGAGGTCACGTAAGCTGAGAAGCGAGGGCATCACTAACAAGCTTCTTCGTTCCACCTTCCTTGTGCCTACTGGTCTGCTGAGTTGCACCGACCGAACGGCAGATCTGCACCGACCGAACGGCAGATCTGCGCGAGGTGATCAAGTGCTGCGGTGGTCCCAGTCGAACTTGAACGAGAAGTCGTTGCCTACATGTTCACACAAAGACAGAGTCGGTATCGTTAGAATCAACAGGTACTGGCACGCCGAAAACGGGCGGACGCACCGTTGTGGACGAGCAGATACGAGAAGACTGTCGCCACCCAGCCGATGAAGCAGCACTGGTACAGAGCCCACTCCGTCTCGAGCGCGAACGCCAGCTGGTAGAACACGGAGATCTTGAAGCGGCGCTTGAGCATGTGCGCGACGTGGACCATGCTCAAGAACTCCATGATCGCGTAGATGAAGATGTTGAGTACCACGCCCTGCAGCTTCTTCTCTGTGAATCCGTTCAGATCCTTGTAGTACTTGGCGTTCGGCAGGTGGGACAGGATCGCAAGGTACACGGCGTACACGATCGGCACGACTGTCTCGATGTACTCGACGATGATCACTGCCTCGCTCTCGTGCAGCAGCCGCGCCGTCTCCTTGATGGTGTTCGACGGTGCCGTGGTCGTGACTGCGCTAGCGATGACTTTGTTTCGTGTTGTCTCAGTTGCGGTTGAGTGCGTCGGGGATGCTTCGACGTGTTTCGAGGATGCCTCGACGGGTGTCGAAGACACTGGAACCACCAACCGTCCTGATGGCCGCTTCCCATCCGGCCCGCGAACCGCCTTGAGCCGCTCGACGCCTACCGCAGCTTGCTCGTACGAGTTATACCTCGGGTTCGAACCGATCTTCAGCTCGTGGTCATCTGCTTGCGACGGCTTCTCCAGCTCTTCGACCACCCACGGAAGCAGTCCTGCAGCCTCGACGCTGCTATCCCGCCGACTGTCTCTTCGCTTTCTGCCGGTGCTCGCGTTCGCACTGTCACTCGTTGCTGCGTTCGCACTGTCAGCCGTTGCTGCGTTCGCACTGTCAGCCGTTGCGACGAGCTTGCTACGAGCTGCCTGTTCAGCAGTTCCTGCGAGCACCCACTGCACCTTGCGGCTCTGCTTGTTCAGCATCGCGACCGCAAAGTGGTTCTGCATGAGGTCGATCGCGATGATGCCGAAGCCTACGAGCAGCGTCGACCCCGACTGCATGCACTTGGTCATGTACATGGCGTCGAAGGTGTCAACACTCGCGGTAGTCGACACGACGATGTCGTCGTCGTGCTGAAACATCTTTGCTATGATGAACTTGAATCCGTTCTTGATGACCGGCAGGAGCAGCACGAACGCGAGCTGCGCGTGTCCCTCGAGCGTATTGAACGCCGCGTTGTACGCCGGGTACACGATCATCATCGCGAGGTTGATGCTCAACGTGTTAGAGTACTCCCCAAATGTCTTTAGATGCTGCTTGTTCGCCCTTCCAAGCACCAGCACGACCATGATGTTCTTGATGATCATGAACGGTACGACGCCGATCGTGGACATGAACGGTATCGGGAACTTCCAGCAGCTTGCGATGAGCGCCAGAACAGCCGTTTGTCCGATTGCGGTGCCGAGAACGATCACGACGATCCTCTTCGGCGTGAACGGTACATCAGGGATCATGGTTCGCCCTTGGATCATGACCATGCTGTCGAGCAATATGAAGGTGATCAGTGAGCGGACCCAGAAACCTCCGTTCGCGCTCCAGCCGCGACTCGGGTCCTGCAACGGGATGGAGTCCAGCACAAGAATCGGCAGTAGTGATGGGGCCGCGGACAGCAGAAGCACGAGGAAGACGCGCAGTCGAGAGGCAGTCTCGCAGTACTCCTGGAACGCGAACAGCCGACTCGCCGAGTACGCGCGCTTGCTTTCAAAGAGCTCCGGCGAGCGGAACGTGTCTTGGAGCGATCTCGTTCGCGCGAGCACCATGTCGCCGAACGACAGTGAACGGACTTGGTTGGAGGTCGGTGGCTCACCTCGAAGTTCACGAATGACAAGTGGC
>JAASGM010000058.1:0-45574 GCA_023334215.1 Globisporangium cystogenes | reverse complement strand
GTGCAAGGAGGAGCGCGAGCGTGGTGTGACGATCCAGTGCAACACGAAGGAGTTCTACACGCCGAACTACCACTACACGATCGTGGACGCGCCGGGCCACAAGGACTACATCAAGAACATGATCACGGGCTCGGGCTCGGCGGACGCCGCGCTCATCCTCGTGCCGGCCGAGAAGGGCGGTTTCGAGGCGGCGATCGCCAAGGCGGACGCGAAGCTCGGCGTGGACGAGGGCCAGACGCGCCAGCACGCGCGCCTGCTCTTCCTGCTCGGCATTGAGCAGATTATCGTCGGCGTGAACAAGATGGACTCGTGCGACTGGTCGGAGACGCGCTACAACGAGATCAAGGACGAGTTCGTCAAGATGATCACGACGATCGGCTTCAAGCCGAAGAAGGTGCCGGTGATCCCGTACTCGGGCTTCCACGGCGAGAACCTCGTGACCAAGTCGGAGAAGGCTCCGTGGTACAAGGGGTGGAAGGCCAACATGAACCCGACGACGGTGATTGAGGGCTGGACGATCCTCGACGCGCTCGACAAGCTCATCAAGCCGCCCAAGCGCCTGCCGGACGCGCCGCTGCGTCTGCCGATCTCCAACATCTACAACATCAAGGGTGTCGGCCAGATCATCTGCGGTCGCGTGGAGCAGGGCACGGTCCGCCCGGGTGACATTGTTGGCTTCGCGCCGTCGGGCATCCGCGGCAAGAAGATGTTCCAGATCGAGCAGCACCACAAGCAGCTCGCGTCGGCTGGTCCGGGCGAGAACGTCGGCATGTCGATCAAGGGCATCGGCAAGGACGAGAAGATCGCTGTCGGCGACGTCATCTTCATTGAGAAGCAGGGCATCCTGAAGGCGGTCAAGACGTTCACGGCGATGGTGTTCGTGCAGGAGCACCCGGGTGTCCTCAAGAAGGGCTACTGCCCGGTGATCTTCTCGCGCACGGCCCGTGTGGCGTGCCGCATGACGGCGATCAACTGGAAGCAGTCGAAGAAGACGGGCAACGAGAAGGTGGAGAACCCGGAGGAGCTCCAGCAGTTCGAGCAGGCCGAGGTCGTGTTCGAGCCGACGTCGCTCCTGTACCTCGACACGTTCGAGCAGTGCCAGGGCCTCGCGCGTATCGCCGTGATGGACTCGAACCGCCTCAAGATGCTCGGCAAGGTCACGGGCGTCGTGTACAAGGACTAAGCGCAGTCTGCGTGCCGGCGGTCGAGCAGCGCTGCTGTCCGAGTAGTGTTCTAACCTATATGCCACAATACATTTGCTCGTCGAGCAAGCGAACGAACGCGTACTTGTGGTGCTGGAGCTGCTGCTCCGCTGGTCGTCGCTTACGAGTCCAAGGAGGCGAAGAACGCACGCTTCTTCTCTCCGCACTCGGACGCCTCGTAGATCTCGAGGGCGTCGCGCAGCTGCTCCCTGAGGCGTACAGGCGACACCGTTTGTTCGTCAGCGGAGTCAGCCCAAGCTCCCCAATGAGCAGCGCACTCGTTGCTGAACGCGCACCGGATCGCGTTGACGCGTTCGGCGCTCGGCGGGTGCGTCGAGAAGTACTTTAGGTGCGCAGCTCCCTTGTGCTCCAGGCGTCCGAGCGACGCGTTCATCTGCAGACTCGCGCGCGGGTCGTAGCACGCCTGGGCCATGAGTCGCAGTCCGATCGAGTCGGCCTCCAGCTCGAGCTTGCGGGAGAACGGCAGGTCCACCGCCACCTTCACGAGCTGGCGGCGTCCAAACACACACACGAGCGCAGACGAGTGA
This sequence comes from Globisporangium cystogenes, assembly GCA_023334215.1. Taxonomy (NCBI): domain Eukaryota; phylum Oomycota; class Peronosporomycetes; order Pythiales; family Pythiaceae; genus Globisporangium; species Globisporangium cystogenes. Next base: position 43,824 of record JAASGM010000058.1, on the reverse strand, counting down.
GCGTCGTCACAAAAGCAATGCGAGCGGATCGACTGCGACTCTGTTCGTACGATGTCGCTGAGCTGTCCGAAGTTGGGCACCACGAGCGCCAGCAAGCCGTACACGAGCAGGCTGAAGGACACCTTCTCCGCGCCGTGACCTGCTCACCACGAGTGTTTAGCGCCTCTACTCCCCCATCGCAGCCGCCGCACAGGAAGCGGCCACATACGCGCGATGCCGTGCGCTGCCTCGTGGAAGAGCACCGCAGCGAGCGAGTCCTCGTTCCGCAGCACCTGGAAGAGTCCCGAGTTCACGAACACTTTGCCGCCTGCGCGCAAGAGCACAGCGTACACGATCAGCTCCCACATGCACTCTGCAGCTTGCGTGCGGCTCACACCGGGGAGGCAGAACGCGTTCGGCTCAGGCGAGTCGATGACGTGGAACTGCCACTTCATGAACGGGTTCTCCGACTGCTCGACGATCTTGCGGCCGACGCGCTGCACCGCCCGCGACATCTGACGACAGGACGCAGACGCGTGAGCGAACTGCCAGCGACAGTGCCTGCGCGCAACGCAGCAACTGACTGGGTGGAAGGCAGGCAAGATGCGCTTTCCACGCATGATCTCCTGCGCAGTCACAAGTGCCGAAAGCTAAGCGGAAGTGCCGAAGCGCGCGATGCGTCGAGTCCGCTTGCATGTACCCGGAACGCCTGCTCTCCGAGACGCTCCTCGCTCACTACGCGCAGCCATTGAAGCGGTTCGTCAGTCGGGCAGCTCCAGGGCTCAGACGTGTGGATGAGAGAACGCGCACATGGCGACAGGAACATCACTCGTCGCCGCCCCGTCATCGGCATCGTCTCCACGTGGCTCGCGACGTACGCGCCGCCGATGACGCCGCAGCCACCGACGAGCAGCTTCAGGTACTGCGGCATCTCCGCCCACTCGCGGCGCCAGCCCTTCCAGCCGCCCGCGTGTCGTCCTCCACCTCCACGTGACAGCATCTTCCGATTCTGGAGAAAAAAATACCAATCACGGGTAGATTTGATACTTTGGTATCAACCGACTCAGTTCTTGGTTCTTTGGTCAAGCAAGCACTCCGGCAAGCACATCGACGTCACCAACTTGTCCAAAGGAAGCAGGACCAGAGCTGAGTTTGCGTCAAGATACCAAGAAGCAAACAAGCCTCGATACCCGCGCAAAGGAGCATCAAACGAGCTGGTGACGAACGCGTTTGTCATTGTTCAGTTTCTGATCTGAAGCAGAGATGGGTACAGAATCAAGAAGGGCATTCATTTCTGAAGCTCCACCAAACTTGCTCCGAATTCTTCGACCTCAACTTCATCTGTGCACCGACGTCGCTCGACTGTTCTGCACCCCACTCGACTCGGCAGCGAGCTGCTGGTGATGATTCACGATGCCCCGCTTGCCAGGAGTTGTGATTGCCACCGGTGTATTTCGAGCGGTGCTTGTTCGCAGGAGCGAAATCAACTGCGAGGCGGTTCCTTCGTGCCTGCTCTCGGCTCTCGAACGCGGGACACGATCGCATCTCTCTGCAATCAGCGCCGCCCTAAAGTCAGGATAAACAAAGAGCAACAACAGAGCTTCGCTCGCTGCGAAACGATTCGATCACTCTGCAACTCGCAGCCCGACCTTCAGACTCTCACCCGACTCCGACCCCAGTTCCACTCCACGAACCGACACGCCTCAACGTCCAAGCCACGCCTCGTTACCTCGATAGATTGCGCTCTCGAGCCGATCGCAGAAGCAGAGCACGCTGTCGTCTGAGGTCGCGCTCGTTGGGATGCAAGTAGGGAGCGACCTCAAGTTCCGGTCCACTAGATCCAATGCTCGTGTGGTGACCCGCGCGACGCACATCCGCACGCTGCTATGGAAGAACGTGGTGCTCAAGAAGCGCCACCCGATCGCCACGGTGGCCGAAGTGCTGCTGCCGGTGCTCTTCATCATTCTGATGACCGCGCTCAAGGGGCTCACGGACAACGTCGACATCCCTGCGGGCTTCAGTGAGACGTCTGGCGGCGCCTTCACGATGACCGCGCCGACTAAGTGGAGCCTCGGACTCTCGGCATTCGGCGCGACTGCCAGCCAGCCACGCTACATCGCGCCGGAGCCAACGATGTCCGGTCTGCTCATGTACCTCGGCTTGCGCTACGCGAACGACGTGAGTATCTCCAAGAATCTCACGAACGTGGAGAAAGCCGAGTGTGTGAGTGCGATCGGGTACTTTGGGAGCGTGAGTACGGTCGCCACTTCTCCGTGGGTGATCCCGGCCAAGTGCCAGGACAAGGCGGTGCCGTACAAGCTCGCGATCGCGCCGGACACGCTCTTCACGCGCGCCTACTTCTTCGAGGCCATGAAGAAGTGGTATCCTCGCATCGCGCTGTCGAAATCGAACGCGTCGGGCTCGACGAACAAGGTCACGACGCCGTCGTTCGAGGACAGCGTCGTGTTCTTCAAGACCGAGGCGGAACTCGAGGCGTACATCACGAACACACAGTACGGCAAGACGCTCGAGATCCCCAAGATCTTTGGCGCGATCGTGTTCGACAAGTTCCCGGACGACGCCGCCATCGGCACGTACACGTCCGTCGAGTACTCGGTGCGCATGAACTCGACCCAAGGCGAGCGCGGGATACCTGGCGCCGTTCCGCGCACTCTGGGGGACCCGGCGTTCGAGTCGCCGTTCATGCGCACGATCGACATGACGTACAACAACGTGTACGCGAGACGCGGCTTCATGACGCTCCAGACTGCGGTCGCGCGGTTCTTCAACTGCATGCCGCACTGGGACGCGGCTGCCAAGACGACGAACGGCACGTGCCAGCAAGAGCTCGCGACCGCGACGTCCGACGCTGCGATGGAAGCCAAGCTGTTCAAGGCGGTGGAGGGCGACGTCTTCTACCAGACTGCTCTCTCTCGCGCGTTCGGAGGAAGCGCGACGATCGCAGCGAAAGAGCTCGCCGCGATCGACGCGGAGGACAGGGCAGCGCTGCTGGCTCCGCTCCGCCTCGTGCCGCAGACATACTTTGGCTCGTCGGTCGCGGCGTTCCCGATCAACAAGTTCACGTCGGCGCCGTTCTACGACTCGGTCAAGAGCGTCTTCGCGCTTGTGTTCGTGCTCTCGTACCTCTACGCCATCTCGCGCGTGCTCGTGGTGCTGATCCAGGAGAAGGAGACGCGGGCGCGAGAGTACATGAAGATCCTCGGTGTCCAGGAGGGCTCGATCATCCTTTCGTGGTACATCACGTACACGCTCATCTTCCTCGTCAGCAGCATCGTCCAGGCGATCGCGAGCAAGGGCGGGCTCTTCGGGAGCAGCGACCCCGTGCTCGTCTTCCTCTTCTTCTTCCTCTTCAGCATGAGCGTGCTGAGCTTCGGCTTCCTCGTCAGCACGCTCTTCTCTCGCGCGCGCACGGGCGCCTTCGCCGGCATGATCCTCTTCTTCTTCATGTACTTCGTCTCGAGCGGCTTCTCGGACGAGTCGAGCATCGGCACCAAGGCGGGCGGCTGCCTCCTGGCCCCCGTGGCGCTCGCGTTCGGCGTCCAGAGCCTCGCGGCGGTCGAGTCCACGGGCGTCGGCATGAACTTCGGGAACGCGTCGACCGTCGCCAATAACTTCAGCTTCGACGTCGCGCTCTGGCTGCTCTTCGTCGACACCGTCCTGTACACGCTCGCGGGCCTCTACTTCGAGCGCGTGATCCCCAAGGAGTACGGCACGACCGAGGTGTGGTACTTCCCTGTCCAACCGAGCTACTGGCTCAGGCGCGGGTCACCCAAGGTGAACGACTTGGTCACGAACGCGCCAGAGGAGGTCGCGGTCGACGTGAACCCGAACATCGAGCGCGTGAGCCACGAGCTCCTGATGCAGGAGAAGACTGGCGAGGCACTCGTGATCCGCGACATCAAGAAGGAGTTCGCGGTGCCCGGCGGCGTCAAGCGCGCCGTCAAGGGCGTGAGCCTCTCGATGTACCGCGACCAGATCACGTGCCTGCTTGGCCACAACGGCGCCGGCAAGACGACGCTCATCTCGATGCTCACGGGCATCGTGGCGCCGTCCGACGGCGACGCCTACTTCCGCGGCCTCTCGCTCACGCGCAACATGCGCGAGATCCGCCAGTCGCTCGGGCTCTGCTTCCAGCACGACGTCCTGTACGCGGAGCTCACGGTCGAGGAGCACCTGCTCTTCTACGCGCGCGTCAAGGGCTACCGCGGCGCGGAGCTCCAGGCCGTCGTGGCGACCAAGATCCAGGAGGTGGGGCTCACGGAGAAGCGCGCCGTGTTCTCCGGCGCGCTCTCGGGCGGCATGAAGCGCAAGCTCTCGGTCGCGATCTGCCTGCTCGGCGACAGCTCGCTCGTGTTCCTCGACGAGCCGACGTCCGGCATGGACCCGTACAGCCGCCGCAGCACGTGGGAGATCCTGCTCAACAACCGGCAGAACCGCGTCGTGGTGCTCACGACGCACTTCATGGACGAGGCCGACATCCTCGGCGACCGGATCGCGATCATGGCGGAGGGCGAGCTGCGCTGCTGCGGGTCGTCCATGTTCCTCAAGAACCGCTACGGCGCCGGGTACAACTTCACGCTCGTCAAGCGCGAGGGTTGCAGCGAGGCCGCGCTCATCGCCTTCGTGAGCGCGAGCGTCGCGAACGCCAAGGTCCTGAGCAACGTCGGCGCCGAGATCTCGTTCCAGCTGCCGCTCGACAGCACGGCGCAGTTCGCGGGCATGTTCGAGGCGCTGGATGACCGGCTCGCGGACCTTGGCGTGCTCTCGTACGGCATCTCGGTCACGACGCTCGAGGAGGTGTTCATCAAGGTGGCCGAGGCGGGTGACGAGGACCACAAGCACACACTCAAGAAGGACGGCGCAGCGACGCCGGCGACGCAGCCGCAGGCGAGGGGCCCGTCGATCGCGAACCTCTCGGGCTGGGTCATGTTCTTCGTGCACCTCTCGGCGCTGCTGCTCAAGCGCCTGCGCATCGCCAAGCGCGACCGGCGCGTCGTGATCTTCAGCGCCGTGCTGCCGGTCACGCTGCTCGGCGCGGGCCTCGCGCTGCTCAAGTCGAGCTCGCTCACCAAGTCGGACGTGAAGCTGGCGCTCACGACCGACAAGTTCGCGGCCGGCGCCGACGTGTCGCTCCCGTTCTTCTGCGAGGCGGACGACAGCCAGTGGTGCTCGCACACGATGCAGGCGCTCTTCTCAGGCGCCAAGACGCACAAGTTCACCGCCGCGGACATCGCCACGCCGCCGTACGCGAGCGCGACGCCGACCGTGTTCAACGTGACGTACGCAGCGTCCGAGCTCGACGCGAGCGGCGCAAGCGGCTACTGCCTGCGCTTCAGCGAGAAGGCATTCCAGCGCGCGTTCGGCAAGACGGACGCCGGCGCGAGTGCTGCGCCGGCAGCGGCGCCCGTGACGAACCAGCTCGGCGGCTACCTCGTGCACGCGTCGGCGAGCGAGAAGGTGTTCGGGTACCACGTGTTCGTCAACTCGACGGCCACGCACGGCGCGGTGATCTTCAAGGCGCTCGTGGACCAGGCGCTGTACCGCTTCATGGCGACGGACGGGGGCACGTCGTCATCTGCTGCTGCGCCGACGACGTCGACGGCAGCGAACGTGACGCTCCGGGTGAACTCGTTCCCGCTGCCGTACACGGCGTCGACGAAGGCGCTCTTCGGGTCCTTCCTCTCGTTCACGGCGTGCATCTTCATCGTGATCGCGTTCGCGTTCTTCCCGGCGTCCATCGTCGTGTTCCTCGTCAAGGAGAAGCAGGCGGAGCACAACTCGAAGCACCAGCAGCTCGTCTCGGGCGTGAGCCTTCCGGCGTTCTGGCTCGCCAACTACATCTGGGACATGGCCACGTACATGCTCCCGTTCGTGGCGGCGATCGTGCTCATCAAGGCCTTCGACGTCTCGGCGTTCACGGGCAACGGCTGCACGACGTGCACGGCGGCGACGTTCCCGGCGGTCATCCTGCTCTTCCTGCTCTTCGGCCTCGCGATCTGCCCGTTCACGTACTGCCTCTCGTACCTCTTCAAGGAGCACGCGGCGTCGCAAACGTACACGATCATCGCCAACTTCGTGCTCGGCGTCGTGCTCATGGTCGTGTCCTTCATCCTCGACGTCATCGAGAGCAGCAAGGCGGCGAACAAGGTGCTCAAGTTCTTCTGGCGCCTCTCACCGCTCTTCAACCTCGGGAGCGGGTTGCTGAACCAGAGCCTGCAGGAGATCATGGGCGTCTACACCGTCGACCCGAACGCGCTCCCGAGCCCGTTCGACCTCGACGTCATGGGCTGGGAGATGCTCTACCTCGCGCTCGACGCCGTGCTCTTCACGAGCGTCGCGATCGGCATCGACTTCCTGCTGAGCTTCCCCAAGATCAAGGCCGCGGTCTTCAAGGACCCGCACCTCGCCGACGAGCCGTACGACGAGGACGAGGACGTCAAGCGCGAGTCCGAGCGCGTCCTCAGCGGAGGCGCCGACGGCGACGCCGTCAAGCTCGAGCGCATCCGCAAGGTCTACAAGGGGAACAAGGTCGCCGTGCGCAACCTCTCGTTTGGGCTCCCCAAGGGCGAGTGCTTCGGGTACCTCGGCATCAACGGCGCCGGCAAGACGACGACGATGAAGATGCTCACGGGAGACATCATCCCGACGACCGGGCACGGCACGCTCGGCGGCTTCGACATCCTCTCGCAGCAGATCGAGGTGCGGCGCCTCATCGGCTACTGCCCGCAGTTCGACGCGCTCTTCGAGCTGCTCTCAGTGCGCGAGCACCTCGAGCTCTTCGCGCGCATCAAGGGCGTCTCGAGCCGCGAGCTCCGCGGCGTCGTGGACGACCTCATGCACCAGATGAACCTCGACGACTTCGAGCACAAGCTCGCCGGGACGCTCAGCGGCGGCAACAAGCGCAAGCTGTCGGTGGCCATCGCGATGATCGGGTCGCCGCCGATCATCTTCCTCGACGAGCCGTCCACCGGCATGGACCCGGTCTCGCGCAGGTTCATGTGGAACGTCATCGCCGACATGTCGACGACGCGCAAGGAGTCGACGATCATCCTCACGACGCACAGCATGGAGGAGTGCGAGGCACTCTGCACGCGCGTCGGGATCATGGTGGGCGGCCGCCTGCGCTGCCTCGGCAGCATCCAGCACCTCAAGAACCGCTTCGGCAACGGCCTCATGGCCGAGATCAAGGTGGACCAGGCTGCCACAGCGGTCGTCGACGAGCGGCTCGCCGCGTGGTTCGGCGCCGACGCAAGCGGCTCGACAGCCGTGACGAAGGCCGAGCTGCGCGCCAAGTGCGAGACGATGGGCAACGCGTCCTGGAGCGACAAGATCGCCATGAGCCACTCGACCGGGTACGCGCTGGCGGCCGCGCTCGAGCGCGACGGCTCCGTGCGGCTGGCGGCGCTGTGCGCGTGGTGGATCTCCGAGGAGCGCTTCGAGTGTCTCCACGCGTTCCTGCAGCAGTGCTTCGGCGCCGACAGCGTGCAACTGCTCGAGCGCCAGAACGACACGTGCCGCTACAAGCTCGCGGGCGAAATGCGCCTCGCCAACGTCTTCCGCCTCATCGAAGGCGGCAAGCAGGCGAGCCACATCCGCGAGTACGCGGTCTCGCAGACGACGCTCGAGCAGATCTTCAACTACTTCGCGTCGCAGCAGAGCGAGGAGAAGGGCGTGGCGCGCGGCATGGCCAACTAGGCGCGGGTGGGTCGATCCCGTCTCGGTCGGGAAGGAGGTTCGCAGGAGGCTGGCAGGTTGAGGGCGAAGGCGGATGCGAGCTGGAACATACGACCGATCCAGCTTCCCGTTCATTCAGTTCACTCTCCACGCTTTCGTCTTGTGTCTCCTTGTGTCTGTCGGCACTTCGTGCAGTGATCCGAGTGAACTCGATGCGATCCCCTCCTCCACCATCGAGACCTCCGAGAGTCTCAGATGTATCGGACCCAGACCATTCGCTGTTCTAACAGCACGAGAGCCCAAACACAACTCACTGCACCAAGAGCGCCACTGGCCTCGAGCAGTTCGTCTTGAGAACGGTGTTCGTCCTCCAAGAGATCTCTGGTGTGAACTCGGTACTGATGACTTCCTCAGCCACGAGATCGTTCCCGCAACTCCATAGTGCGAAAAACGAGGGAGCTCGTGTTGCGCAAGCACCGCCGCACTTTCTCGCGATCTCCACCACACGTCGAAGATGCTGCGCCGCGTCGCCATCACCGCCGCCGCCGCCGCCGGTCGCCGCCCGCGGGGCGCGCGCCTGCTCTTCTCCGCCGCCGCTGGCGCCGGCCAACGCGAGGGCGACGCCGTCGCGCGCCGCATCCTCTGCCTGGACGCGCCGCACGCCGCGATGGTGCAGGAGCTCGTGGCGCGCGGCCACCACGTGGAGCTCGCGAGCACGAGCGACGCCGCGCGCGTGGCCGCGGTGGCCGCGAGCTGCGACGCGCTGCTGGCGGCGCCGCACTCGCACGTGCCCCGCGAGCTGCTGACGAACGGGCAGCTGCAGCTCGTGGCCGTGCCCGCCGACGCGTTCGACAGCGCGCGCGTGGACGTGCCGGCGGCCACGAGCCACGGCGTGCTGCTGCTGCAGCTCGAGCCCAAGCAGGCGGGCGACAAGTTCTCGGTCGAGGCCGAGCTCGCGCTCAGCCTGCTCGTGCAGCTCGCGCGCCACGTGCCCGCGGCCACGGCGGCCACGCGCGCCGGCGCGCCGTTCCAGCGAGAGAGCTTCTCGGGCACGGAGCTCGCGGGCAAGCGGCTCGGCATCGTCGGGCTCGGGCAGGCGGGCAAGCGCGCCGTGGAGATGGCGGCCGCCATGGGCCTCCAGGTCTTCGGGTACGACCCGAACCTGACGCACGAGGCCGCCGAGCTCATGGGCGTCAAGCGCGTCGCGCTCGACGAGCTCTACGCCGCGTGCGACTTCCTGCTCTTCCACGCGCCGCTGACGGCGCGCACGCGCGGCATGTTCGACGCCGCGGCGCTCGCGCAGTGCAAACCGGGCGTCAAGATCGTGTCCGTGGCCGAGTACAAGGGGCTCCACGGGCTGCTGGACGAGCGCACGCTGCTCGAGGGCCTCGCGTCCGGCCAGATCAGCGGCGTGGCGCTCGACGTGCTGCAGGCCGCGGACGAGGGCGACGAGCTCCCGGACGCGTGGCAGCAGCTGCGCGCGCACGAGCGCGTGATCTTCTCGGCGCACGTGGACGCCAAGTCGTCCGGCGAGGTGGAGCTGGCGAAGAAGTACCGCATGATCTCGGAGAACGTGTGCGACGCGCTCGCGCAGCGGTACTTCCGCGGCGTCGCGAACGCCGTCTTCCTGCCGCTCACGCTCGTGCCCGAGATGCAGCCGTTCCTGCGCCTGAGCGAGGCGCTCGGGCGGTTCCTGTACCAGCTCGTCGTGTCGAGCAGCCCGCGGGACGCGGTGGCCAAGGTCGCGATCGCCACGAGCGGCGGCGTGCAGGTCGACATCACGTCGCCCAAGGCCAAGTCGGCGCTCCAGGCCGCCGTGATGAAGGGCGTGCTCGAGAGCCTGGCGCAGCACCGCGGCGCGGCGGCGCTCGGCGCCCCCAAGGTCTCGCTCATCAACGCGTCCATGGTCGCTATGGCCCACGGCATCGACGTGCGCCAGGGTGAGCTCGCCGGCGCCGAGGTGCAGCACCTGAGCAACTCGGTCACGGTCGCGGTCGAGACCAAGGCGAAGAGCAAGGTGCTCGTGACCGGCAGCGTCTTCGGCGAGGACCCGCGCGTCGTGCGCGTGAACGAGTACACCGACTTCCCGGCGTTCCGGCCCGAGGGCAACCTGCTCATCTTCCACAACGAGGACAAGCCCGGCGCGATCGCCGGCATCCTCCGCGAGCTCGCGCAGGCGCAGATCAACATCGCCAACTTCGGGCTCTCGCGCCAGGAGAACGTCGCCATGGCGCTCGGGATCCTCGCGCTCGACGCCGAGCCGTCGCGCGAGACGCTCGCGACGCTCAAGCAGCTCCCGACCGTGCAGAGCATCCAGTTCGCCAAGATCTAGCGGCCACGAGAGAGAGAGAGAGAGAGAGACGCGCGGCAGGGGCCGACGGGGTTCACATGTAGAGGCACCTTGGGTGGCGCGCCGGCGCTCACACGCGCGTGAGGACGCGCGGCGCCGGCTGCGCCTCGCGCGCCAGCTTCTGCTGCTGCAGCAGCGCGAGGTACGCGCGCTTCTTGTCCGTCGAGGTCGCGAGGAAGCGCTTCATGACGCCGAACATGAGCGGACTCACGGCCTCCTTCTCGTGCTGCGTGCGTCACGAGTGTCCGTCGTCAGTCCTGTGGCTCCCGCCGCTCGCCCCCCATACACAACCGTCGTCGTCCGCACCTCGTAGCAGAACATCATGACCGACATGGAGGCCGCGAAGAGCGCGACTTCGCCGTGCCGGAAGCCCGTGAAGATCTTGCGGTCCCGCAGGATCATGAAGAGGCTGTCGATCGCGCGCGGCAGCACGTAGAGCGCGAGTTCTGCGGGAGGCGCAGTCGCGTCAGTCAGGTTCCTGCGCACCACGCAGCACGCTGCACGCCGCACGCACCGGAGCGCCGGCTCTTGGGCTCGAGCAGGATCGTCGAGGACGCGCCGAGGCCCGCGAGGTAGTAGACGAAGCGGTGGTCGCCGCGGAAGAGCTTGCGGTGCGCGCAGATGAGCGCGAGGTAGGCGGTGACGAAGGACGCGAGGAACGAGTTGGAGCGCGTGGCGCCGAGCACCGCGCGCGAGAGCGTGCGCAGCGGGTGGCCCAAGAACTTCTTGAAGCCGAGCACGACGCTCGGCGCGATGAAGAGCGAGAGGTAGAGCGGGAAGGTCTTGGCGAACGCGCGGCGGAAGCACTGGAGCGCGCCGAGGCCGCACGACTCGGCCTCGCAGTGCACGAGGCCGCACGGGATGATGGCGCCGGCGCCGACGCCCGCGGGCACGGGGAAGCTCACGCGGACGCCCTTGCGCCGGATGAGCGCCCAGAGCAGCGCCTGGTCGATCGGCACGCCGCGGTTCGACTGCTGCACGAGCGTGAGCGTCTCGCGCTGCACCGGGCCCGTGTTCTGGATGAAGCGCAGGTACTCGGGCGGCAGCGTGCCCGGGCGCATCACGTACGCGTACATGACCTGCGCGCTCGAGACGGCGAAGAGCAGCGCGTCGCCGAAGCGCCAGTCGCTGCCCCAGAAGTGCCACAGCCCGTGGCGCTTGGCCGCGTTGTACGCGCACTGCAGCGCGCGCGTGAGCGCGTACAGCGCGAACGACCGCCGCTTCTTGGCGTCCACGAACACGAGCGCGCAGCCGGCGAGCGCGCCGGATGCGAGCGCCGCGAGCTGCTCCGCCTGCCGCTCAGGCAGCGCCGGGCGATGGGCCGCGGCCGCGAGCCGCCGCAGCACCACGGGCAGCAGCGCCTTGAGCGCGCGGTAGCCGCCCGTGAAGCCGCCGAGGAAGAGCCCGAACGAGACGGCGTCGACGCGGAAGCTCACGTGCTTCTCGTCCAGCAGCTGCCGCAGGTCCGTGAGCGCGCCGAAGTCGCGCCGGCGCAGCAGGCGGAACACGCGCAGCAGCACGCCGACGCCCGCGCGCGTGTTGTACGCCAGCAAAAAATTGGACGCGCCCAGGTACAGCGCGTCCAGCAGCGCTCGCGTGAGCTGCCGGCGCTCGGCCACCGCCCGCGCCTGCGCCTGCACCGCGTCGCTGCTGTCGGAGCTGCTGGCGGCGGCGGCGGCGCGGGCAGCGTCGGCCTCCGCCTCGGCGAGCGCCAGCGCCTCGTCCAGCTCCTCCCCGCCGCCGAAGATGCTGAGCTCCGACGGCGACGGCGTCATGTACGCGCCCACGTGCGGCGCTGGCGTCTGCGCCGTCACCATCGTCGTCGTCGTCGTCGTCGTCGTCGTCGTCGTCGTCGTCGTCGCGAGTTGGTGTTGGAATGAACTCCGGATCTTACACCAACGGGACTACTTTTCGTTCTGTTTAACATTTAACCTGTGTAGAACGAATGTGTCATCAAAATGGCAATAAGAAGTCCCTTGTATATACACTATTACCTTTTTAGTAAGCATATCGATGTCATCGAGCAGCTCGCGATGACGAAGCACATGGCGTGGAGCAACTTCAACAGCGGAGGCCACTTGAGCTCTTGAAGGCTGCCGACGACCAAAGTTCACATTACCAGAACCTGCAACGGTTCTCGTCTCGCAGCCTCCAGACGCGATCGCGGACGGCGACGGCGCCACCGAAAATCGCGATCGTCTCTCACCCGAAGCCAAGGCGACAGTATCGTCAGGCGGAGTTAGGACTCGAGTGTTGTCAACGAGATCTCGAGAACTCACGACCCCAGAGATCCCTCCTGGAGTCCTCGGAGGACGAACAAGTACACACACAACCGGACGGCGCCGTTCGCTTGGCTACTACCATCAAGTACACTGTAGCAGCAGCCGCGGGTCGCTCACCTGGCGTCCTCCCCCGCGACGCCGCTGCGCCGGAGGCTGCTGCTGCTCGTGCGCTGCGACTGGTTGGGCGTCGCGTCGCTGCGCGCGTACGACGTCGACACGGGCGTCGAGTCCATCATGAGCACCATCTCGCTGCCGCCGCCGCCGCTGCCGCCGCTGGCCTCGGACCCGTCGTCGGGGAACGCGCTGCCGCCGCCGCGCTCGAGGCTCGCGGCGCTCAGCGCGGACGCGCGCGTCGGGTCGAGCACCACGCCGCTCCGGAAGCCCGGCTGGAGCTCCGGCGGGCCCGCCCAGAGCTTGGCGAGGATGCCGCGGCGCCAGCCCAGCACGCAGAGCGGCCCGAGCGTGCACGGCACGAGGTACATGAGCGCCGGCTGGCCCTCCTTCATGAGCACGACCGCGAGGTTGGCCAGGAAGAGCCCGAGCGCGTAGCCCCAGACGACGAGCCCGAAGAGCCCGCGGCGCGAGCCGGACGCGGTCGCGGCGTCGAGCTCCGGCGAGCCGCGCGCGTTCGCGTTTGAGTGCGCGTGCAGGGATCGGAACGACTTGAGGCGGCCGAGGTGCGGCTGGACCTTGCCGTAGAGCTGCCCGCGCGTGGCGTAGTCGTACCGCGCGCAGAAGACGAGCAGCAGGCCCGGCAGCACGATGTCGCCGAGCCCGAGCATCGAGTAGCCGTCCCGCCAGTCGAGGAACTTGGGCATGCGCAGCAGGATCGGCATCTGCTCGCGGACGCACTTGTGCGCCGTCTCGGACGGGTACCGGAGGCAGAAGCCCGCGCTCGCAGTGGCCGCCGCCTGGCTCCCGCCCGTCGCGGCCTTGATCATGACGCTCTCGTGGAACACGAGCGGCGAGACGAAGACCATGAAGATGTCGTACACGAACACGAGCACGAGCAGCACGGCGGCGATCTTGAGGTTCGGCAGGCGCACGGTCTTGAGGAACACGAGGCAGAAGCAGACGCCGAAGACGTCCTGGAAGACCCACGAGTAGCCCGCGTGGCGCGTGAGGAACCAGAGCAGCGAGACGCCCGCCGCCGTGAGCAGTGCCAGCACGTCGCCGAGCGTCCAGAGCGCCGGGAGCACGTACGCGGACTGGTACGACCAGTTCTGCAGCGGCTGGAAGCGCAGGAGCTTGACGCGGTTCAGGAGCGGGCCCCAGAGCTCCTGGAACGTGCACGAGACGGCGCCGATCGCGAAGCCCACGATGACCACGAGCACGACGTCGACGTAGAAGAGCAGCAGCAGGAAGCCCGAGCCGACGACGAGGAACGCGAGCGCGTGGTAGACCGTCAGGTCCATCACCTCCTCCGACGCGGCGCGCTCCTCGTGCTCCTGGTATGCGACGCGCGCCTGCGCCGTCTCCTCGGACGACGTCGCGTCCGCGGTCGCGAGCGCCGTCTTGAGCTGCGCCTTGGTGCGCTCGTACTGCGCGCCCTTGTAGCCGCCGGTCACGACCGTCGCGACCGCGAGCAGCCAGATGAGCACCTGCGCCGGGTCCACGGTCGGCGGCTCGCGCCGGTAGAACGTCAGCAGGCTCTGCGGGTCGGCGGCGAGCAGCTGCTTGAGCCGCGCGCCGTCCGCGATGCGCAGCCGGATGGCCGGGATCGTCACGTTGCCGCGGTCGCCGCCGGCGATGAAGCTGCCGAAGCCCATGGCGTCCGGCACGTCCCAGACGCAGCAGACCTCGCGGCCGACGCCCGTGGGCACGCAGAGCGCCGCGTCGCACGCGCTCGCCGCCGTGCAGCTCGAGACGTTCGGCAGCGTCGCCCAGCCCGGCGCCGAGAAGTTGACGAGCGCCGCCTCGGACACGCCGGCGGCGGCCTCGGCGCGGCTGTTCGCGCAGCTGAACTCCATCCCGAGCAGCTCGGAACGCGTGTCGGCATCGCTGTCCGGATCGCGGCGCGCCAGCAGCGTGCGGTTGGCCACCTGCTCGAGCGTGTCGGTGACCAGCAGCGCCGCCGCGCCGCGCTGCTGCGCGTAGAACGCCTTCTGCGCGTACTCGCAGCGGCCGCGGTCCACGAGCAGCACGAAGGGTGAGGCCGACGCGTCGGCCGCGGCGGGCGCGGCGTCGCAGCCGAAGCGCGCGTCGCTGTCGACGCCCGCGTACTCGACGCGGAAGAAGCGGCGGTCGGCGTGCGCGTCGATCTTCTCGCGCGGCAGCGCGCCGCCCCAGCCGGCGTCCCCGGCGCTCGAGCCGTAGAACACGTCGTCCGAGCGCTGCAGCGTCACCACCGCGGTCGCCACGCGGTCCGCGGGGCCGCCGCCGGCGCAGACGCTCGAGGCCGCCGTCGCCACCGTCAGCGCCAGTGCCGCCAGCCGCCGTCGCCGGTGCAGCAGCGGAGCAGCCGGCGCCATCGTCGCCCGCGTCGTCGTCGTAGGCGGCGTCGGGAAGGAGGCGCAAGAAGCGATGTGCGGTGCTGTGTGTGCTGATAAAAAAAAACGAGCGAGTTTCAGAGCCCTAGCCCGTGAGGTGGGAGGAATGTGCCGATGATCAGCAGAGGGAAGAATCCCACGCGTGCGGTGCGATTTGCTCTTGTCGTTTTTGTATGGAGCTGCTGCAGCTGACCACTTGCGATGGTGGAGCTGCCCACACAGTTGGGAGTCAATGGAGCTGTCAGCATCTCCGGGCTCTGGCGATCTGCGTACACTTCTCTCGATCGATCGCTCTCGAGACCCGAGTGACCCGAGTGACCTGAGTGACCTGAGTGACCCGAGTGGCCTGAGAGTGCTGGACGCCTACGCACAGGAAGAGCAGACAACCGACTCGAACGAACCGGTTTCCATTGCGTTCGCGTCGGTCCAACACCCTCTGGTCTACAGGTCGGCAGGCAGCACGCAGTTCCCGTACAGCGCGTCGAGCGTCTCGCGCTTGCGGCTGCACCACAGACAGCAGCAGCACGAGCACGAGCATCGTCAGCTTCCCCACCAGAGACAACGATCGGACCAGCCCACTGCGCACGTACATGAGCGAGTCGCTGCCGTCCGGACGGATGAGCACCTCTGGCGCGCGCAGCTTGCCGTTGTACTGGAAGCCCATCGAGTGCGCGTGCGCGCCCGTGTCGTGGACCACGAAGAGGTCGCCGACCTGCGCCGCCGGCAGCAGCCGGTCCTTGGCGAACCAGTCGTTGTTCTCGCAGAGCGTGCCGACGACGTGCGCCGGCGCCCGCTCCGCGCCGCCCTCGCGCGCCGGGACCGTGATGTGGTGGTACGAGCCGTACATGCCCGGCCGCATGAGGTGCGCCATGCACGCGTCGACGCCGTAGTAGAGCCCGTACGTGTTCTTGATCGCCTCGCAGCGCGTGACGAGCCAGCCGAAGGGGCCGGTCATGTACCGCCCGTTCTCCATGCACAGGCGCGGAATGGACGCGAGGCCGTGCGAGCGCATGGCCTCGTCGAAGACGTTGCGCAGCATCTGCGCGATCGCCGGGACGTCCACGGTCGCCTGCTCCGGGCGGTACGGGATGCCGAGGCCGCCGCCGATGTTCATGAACTCGAACTCGATGCCGAGCTCCTGCTTGAGCGCCACGATGGTGTCGAAGAGCACCGTGACCGTCTCCTTCCAGTACTCCTGGTTCATCACGCACGAGCCCGTCATCATGTGGATGCCGAAGCGCGTCGCGCCGGCGGCCTTCGCCTTGCGGTACGCCTCCACGATCTGGAACGGCGGCACGCCGAACTTGGCGTCCGGCCCGCCGAGCACGTTCGACTTGGTCTCCGAGTCCGTGCGGCCCAGTCCCTGCAGGTCATCCGTTCACCTCGGGACATGAGTTCGCTGTTGTTCGTGAAGAGCACGACGCTGCGACCGCCACGCACCGGGTTGAGGCGGAAGCTGATGAGCTCCGGGCAGCGGCCGCGCACCGACACGAGCGCGTCCACGAGCGACGCGTCTGCCACATTCGGCCGTCAGTCTTCCAGTGTCAGGCAGGCCCCAGCCTCCTGCAGATGGCAGCTCCATAATGCACAACGCACCGTCCAAGTTCATGATGACGCCCTGGTCGAACGCCGTCGCGAGGTCGCTCGCGGACGTGAAGTTGGAGGTGAAGATGACGCGGTCGCCTGGGATGCCGAGCTCCTTCACGCTGTGCAGCTCGGCGGACGAGGAGCAGTCCATGCCGCAGCCCTCGTCGCGCAGCACCTTGAGGATCGCGGGGTTCGGCAGCGCCTTGACGGCGAAGAACTGCTGGAAGTCGGGGAAGTGGCGGCGGAAGGCGCCGAGCAGCGCGCGCGCGTTCTCGCGGATCAGCTGCTCGTCGTAGAGCTGCAGCGGCGTCCCGTAGGCGGCGGCGAGCTGCTCGAGGCGCTGCTCGGTGGACGCGCGCAGCGGCAGCGGCATACTGGACGGGAGGGAGTGCGACGGAGCGGCGGCTGCGGACGACAGGCAGCGGATTGAGCAATGACCTCTCCAAGCAGCTCCAGTGTTCAACATGTGCCATGACTGATTGGTGTGGTGCACACCAAACGTATGCGTGCCACAAGAACTTGCGTGGAATTCGGAGATAAGAGAAGATCCAAGGTGTTTTTCCTGCTGACTCCGACACCTGCTTGAGCGAGCGCAGCAAGTGTCGGAGACAGGAGCTTGTCAACCACGTGTAGGTGTCCACTCACTCTCACACTGCAGTCAGCGCCAAGACGTCGAGCGTTCTTGCAAGCAACACGATGAAGCTGAGCTGAGGTCCATTCATTCGAAGCTTGACTGGCGAAATGGATACATATGGTGTTGACCACGTAAATGTATCCATGTTCAACAAGGCCTGCCCTACTCCACCAAAGCCGAGCCAACCTTGCTTGCGAAGGAAGATCTTGCACACCTTCATGGCGGCCAAGTGCTGCGCTGAGAATCACGATGACGACACCAATGGCAACAGCGACGCGTGGTAAGACAACAGATAGACAGATAGACCGGTACGCGTGCTATCATTCTCTGTTTCTCCAAGACATTCGTCGTAGCTCGTGCACCTACAGACAGCAGAGACAGCAGCAGCAGCGCAACGCGGCGGCTTTTGCTACACAATGAGGTGGAGGCAGGTGGGCCCCTGCTCGTCGCCGGTGACGTAGGGAATCGGCATGCTGGCAGCGACTGGATCCGTCCGAGCGAAGAAGCCGCACTTGCTCCGTCCCCTCTTCACTCACGTGCCGCCGAGCGCCGCCCTCGTCGTCGTCGTCGTCTATTGCTTCTTCTTCTTGGCGTCCGTCGACTTGCGCGGCTTGGTGCAGTACGAGCGGATGAAGAAGTTCATGAAGAGCCAGAAGAGCGACTGGATGTAGATCATGTAGATGACCGGGATCTTGGACGGCATGCCGACGCAGCTGCGCGAGACCATGAGGTAACCCTGCACGTTCATCGTGAGGAACTGGATCATCTGCATCGCCGTGAGGTACTTCTTCCACCAGATGTCGCGCGTGTGCGCGCTCACGAAGTAGTACATGTACATGATCGTGTGGATGAAGCCGTTGAGGATGATCGTGGCGTAGATGTCGCCGTCGTACGCCACGCGCGAGTTCACGTAGTAGATCTGTTAGGGGGAGACAAGTCAGACGTGTCAGTGCTGCGTTCTTTCTCGAAGGCAGCAGCAGCGACACCAGCAGCACACGTACGAAGAAGATCGTGAGATGGTGGTAGACGTGCAGGAGCGAGAGCTGGTTCCACTTCTTGCCGAGGATGATGAAAATCGTGTCGAAGAAGTCGAGCACCTTGGAGAGGTAGAACATGTACAGCACGTTTCCCATGACCGGGTTCTCGTTGCTGAACGGGTTGCACGGCAGCGCGGTGTAGCCCTGTGATGCATGAGCGTTGATCGATCGTCAGGTGCGCATTCTACCGCAGAAGCAGACAGCAGATCCGAAACAGGAGCCCAAAGAGAGAGGATAGAGCCACTTACGTTGCGGTACGCCTGGATGCCGGCCTCGACGCACATGTAGGAGCAGAGCACGACCTGGAGCGGGTTGTAGATGAACTGCACGGCGCTCGTCTTGATCGCAGGCACGCCGGCCTTCATGACGAGAGTGCCGACGACGACGAAGGCGAGGTAGGCGATGCAGACAGCCGACACGGACGCGAAGTCCGAGAGCGGGTAGCCCTGCAGCGGCGAGCGCTTGTAGCCGCCCGTGGGGTCGAGCCACGAGAGGATCACCTCCTCCTGGACATCGGCCCACTGCTTGTACGAGTCCCAGAGCGCGGCAGCCATGGCGACAGAAAGGTTGGTCGGTCGGTCGGGCTGTCGAGTGAGCGGCGGTGCGGCAAATCGAGAGTGGCGGCCAGGAAGCTCGCGGAAGCTCTCGGAGGCAGTGGCGCAGAGCTTGGAGCTTGGTGAGAGGTTGGGCGAGCGCGGCGGCGGCGATCGTTCGAAGGCGCACGTGCGGTCCAGAATGGATGGACGGATGCCGCCGCAAGGTGCCGTATAGAGGCCTCTATGGATCTGCGCGCGCTGATTGGCTGGAATCACGAATTACATCATTTCCGGACTGTTTATGCGCGACTGTTACAAGATTTCGTTTGTGTGCATCAGTCTGTAACTCAAAGGTTTAAGGTGGCGAATCTAGTGTTGAAGATTAGACAAGGTCGCTCTTTCGCGGGATTACGACCTTGACAGGTCACTAAAAAGATCGCGGGACGACGCTTGGAGGTCCCTCCTCCAGGTTTGCCCTCTCGAACTCTCGAACAGCATTTTGTTGTCTGGCACTAACCACCAGACCTCGTGGGTCTCACTGCTAGAGGCTCCCTACCTCCCTGGCGCTTCATGAGCAGACATGCTGGCGTCGCAGGCGTCGCAGGCGTCGAGAACGCACAAAGGGAATCCCACGCAGAGTCTGCTCACAAGCGGCGATTTGAGCTTGGCGGCGCCGCTTCGAGGCTGCTGTCGCACCAAAGAGGCTGCCACTTGCGTCGAGTCGGTCGCACTAGCGCTTGAGAAGCTTCATGGAGCTCAAGCGAGCGAGTCAGCGCAGGGGCTCTTGAGCAAGTGGCTCTCGCCATCCGAGGTCCAAGCGTTCAGCGCGCTCGACAGTACTCGACAGTCGCCCGCTCACCACCGCCGCCGCTGCTGCGTGCGCGCTCCGGTTCTCCGCCGCCTGCGTCGTACGTCGCAGTACCGACACCGACTTCCGACTTTGGCGGTGGAGCCATCGCGCACCGCCACCTTTCCCAGATCTTTTCGGCGCGTCTACTGTACGGATCTTGGCATGAAAGCGAGGCAAGCGAAGGCAACGCGAGGACCTCGGGCAGCAGCAGCGCCGCTCGCTCCTTCCCACTCACTCGCGAGAAAGCGCCGCCGAGCGAGCGCCTCTCTCGCGCTCCCGCTGCTCCGTTTCCCCCAGCATGCAGCGCCGCTCGCTGCTGCTACTGCTGCTCCCGGCCGTCGCGACTGCCGACGACGCTGTCTGCGCGCTGCCAGCGTCCGCGCTCTTCCTGCCGGTGGCCAACGCGTCGGCGCCGCTCGCGCGCTGCTGGTCCGAGAGCGCGGGCGTGACCGTCTTCGCGCCGTGCGCATCGGCCTGCGCCTGCCGCCGCCTCGAGGTCTCCGCCGGCCTGGAGCGCGGCGCCTGTCTCAACACCACCGCCGGCTTCCGCTGCTCGGACGGCGGCGGCACCGACTGCTCCGCCTTCGTGCTCAACACCGGTACGCATCGCCCCCTATAGGCTCCGCTGCTGCTGCGACGCTCGCGCCAACTGACCGCCTGACCTGTGTCTGCGGCGTCGCCAGACGGCTCCTCGACGCTGCGCAGCAGGGCGAGCGCGGAGACGCCGCCGCCGCCGTCGTCGTGGCCTGCGGAGCCGGAGTTGGGGGCCGCGGGCTCCGGCGCCGCGATGATCCCGTCGACGATCGCGCGGCCGAAGCCGTCGACTTCGCCGGTCCACGCAACGGCCACGAGCGAGCGCGACGGCGACGGGCTCGCGGCCTGGGCCTACGCGCTCATCGCTGTGGCGCTTGTGCTCGGCGTCGCGCTCGCGATCTGCTGGCGCCGCCGCCGCGGCCGCAGGAAGTGCGCGGCGGACGTGTTCGAGCGCACCGAGTCGGTGGACACGTGGAAGGACGCGGCCGTGCTCGAGGCGGAGGCGGCGCGCGCGCCGGTGATGGCCGCTCCGCCTCCCCCGCCGCTGCCTCCAGCGTCGAGACTCACGACGACATCCACGGCCACGACGGCGTTCACGCCGGAGCCGGCGCTCAACCTGGCGGTGGTCGCCGGTGTCTCCAGCTACCACACGTACCGACTCGGTCCGTCGGACGTCCGCTCGGTCGCCGCTCGCGACGACGACGACGACGGCGACGACTTGTCCTCCGTCGCGCTGCACTCGCCGCCGCGCCGCGACAGCTACTCGTCGCGCCGGAGCTCCGCGAGCGCGCTCGAGAGGCTGACCGGCGGCAGTCGCCTCTCGTACGCCAGCGTGAGCTCGTACGGCAGCGAGATGGACTCGTTCTCGAGCCAGCTCACGTTCAACGACTCGGAGCCGCGCGACACGGAGCCGGCGAGCGACGCGCACTACCACGCGACGCAGCGCTTCTTCGGCGCCGACACGCCGCCGTACCCGCGCAAGCAGTCCACCGAGTTCTAACGCGTTCACGACGCGAATTCCTCCTCTGTGTGCTGCTGCGTTGCCTTTCGACACGCCCCACGTACGAACTGTCAGCCCCAAGGGCGTCGTGACGCCTGATGCTGTAGCGATCCAAGGGACCTTGTCTCCGACATCCTCCGGACTGGACGGAGGGTCTCCGCCACCAATAAGTTCTCGTGAAGCGCTGACAAGAAGCGAGCGCACGAGATCATGCGACGCGAGAGCTGCGGTGGGTGGAGATCTCTGCGTACGTGGAGGAGCTGGTGGGTTGGCTGGTGGCAGCAGGTGTTGGAGACGGATGCCACACGCAGCAGAGCAGCCCGTGGGATCTAAAGCGTTGCCAATAAGTTAGCGCCAGACCTCAGCTCAGATGCCGTGCGCCCACTCGTCGTCCTCGCCCCACTCGTCCGCCGCCGCCGCCGTCGACAGTTCCTCCATCTCGGCGGCGAAGAGCGCGCTCGCGGCCGCCGCGCTCACGGGAGCAGCAGCAGCAGCGGATGCCGCCACCCGCGGAGCTCTCGACGGCGCCGCGCTCTTCTTGAACGTCGGTACCATCCCGAATTGCTAGAGGGTGAGCGAGAGAGCGAGAGCGCGTGTCAGTGGCAGTGGCGAGGGACACGGAGCCGACCAAACGTACGCTGAAGAGGTCGTCCGCCGCCTGCTGTCTGTCGGCGTCGCTTTCAGCGGCGGCCTTCGCCTTCGACGACGTGAACGGCGCTGAGTGCAGCAGCGCCGGGTCGTCCGTCACCACTTCGTACGAGTCGCTCGAGCTGTTGGAGCCCGGCCCCGCGCCGCCGCCGCCGCTCGACGCCGGGGGCGAGAGCACCACGTCGTGGTGCAGCTCCGCGTCCGGCGCCGGCAGCCGCGGCGCGCCGGCGAACTGGAACTGCGGCTGCCCGGCGGCCGCGGGCGGCGAGAGCGCCGACGCGCTGCCGCCCGCCGCGAACGGGTTCGGGTGCGCGTACAGCGCCGCCTGGTACGCGGTCGTGGTCACGTGCGGCTCGTCCGCGAGGTGGCCGCCCTCCCAGTCGTCCCAGTTGTCGGCGCGGCCGTCGTCGTCGTCGTCGTTGTCGGCGTCGGCATCGTCCTCGAACGGACTCTCGCGCTTGTTCTCAATGCGACTGTACTGCACCTTGGAGCTCTTGGCGGTGGTGCCGGCTGCGGCATCTCCCGCGCGGCGCTTGCGCACCCAGAGCAGCAAGAAGCCGCAGCAGATGACCGCGAACGTCAGCAGCAGCAGCGGGCTGCCCTGGTTCAGCCGCGCGTGCAGCACCGTCGAGTCTGCGCGCAGCATCGGCTTGGCCGTGGCGGCGGGCGGCTCCGTAGTGGTCGTGGCGGCCACGGGCGGCGCCGTCGTGGTGACCGGGAGCGTCTCGGGCAGTTCCGTTGTCGTCGCCGTCGTCGTCGGCTCGTCGCCACCCTCGTCCGCCACCAGTGGCGCGGTGGTCGGCGGCTGCTCCTCGCCGTCGCCCGCCTTCCGCTCGGCGTCGCCCTCGTCGTCGCCCGCCAGCGAGAACTCGTCGTCCTGCGGCGGCGCGTCCTCCGCCGCCAGCGCCTCCAGCGCCGCCAGCGCGTCTCGTTCCGCCTGCTCCTCCGCCTGCGCGCGCGGCACGTCGGCGGCGGCCGCCAGCACCCGCATCACCTTCGCCATCGCGAGCCAATTCTTCTTTGACGGCAGCAAAATAGGATGCCACTCAAAAATAAAGATCCGAATTACAAAAATACCCCTGATTCGCATTTATTCACGAAAATCACGATGGCGGCGCACGATGGCGGGGACCTGCACGAGCCGCTGCTCGGCGACGGCGCCGCGGCGCCCGCTCCGCCCGCGCTGAAGCCCATGGCGGCGGTCGAGCGGCTGGTGCTGTCGCCGTACGAGAAGTGGCTCGCGCACGGCCGCTTCCCGTTCAAACTGGCGCTGCACGCGCTGCTGCTGGCGCTCACGAGCGTGCAGCTGGGCGTCTACGGCGTGCAGAACGCCGCGTACATGCGCGCGACGCACCGCAACTGGTGCGTTGTGTGTGGGTTGCAGTCTGCGAATGAACGCGGAGGCCTCACGCTGGTTCCGCCGGTGTTGTCCATGCCGCAGGGCCTACTTCTTCCTGCCGCCGGCGCAGGACATCGGCGTCGTGTGCGTCTCTCTCTCTCTCTTCTGCATCGCCCGCGCCAGTCGCTCACACTTTCGTGTACGGCGCGTGGCGCTCCGTCCAGCCCACGCTATCAGCGCGAGCTCTTCACCGTGAACGAAACCCTCGCGGCGCTCGCGTTCATGCGCGACGCGTACTTCAGCATCGGCGACGTGTCGGTGGCCAACTACGAGTACGAGCGCTCGCCCAGCGGCGACGTGGCGCCCATGGAGATGAGCGTGACGCGCCTACTGCCCTCCGGCGCGCTTGAGTCGCGCACCTACAACGTCACGGCGGACCAGCGCGCGCCGATCGGGCCGTTCGACCCGGCGCTGGCGCCGTGGCAGCTCAAGCGGCTGCTGCGCTCGCTGCGCGCCGTGCGCTTCGCCTTCTTCCTGCAGGACTCGCAGTTCGGCGACTACTACAAGGAGTGCTTCCGCTGGCACGTGCACGTGAGCTTCACGATGGTCGAGAGCGCGCAGCTGCGCGCCGAGATCGACGAGAGCCACGTCGCGCGCTGCAGCAGCCACTCGTTCTGGAGCGCGCTGCGCCAGCGCTTCGTGTGGCTGCACGTCGTGATCGCGCTCGTGGCGCTCGTCTACCTGGTGCTGAGCGTGCGGGCGCTGCGGCGGTCGTTCGTCATGTGCGCTAGCGTTGGAGCTGGCGGATGAGCTTGCGCTGGAGCTTGAATGAGTGGTGACGCTGCGTCTTGCTCTGCGGACAGGATCTCCCGCGCCGAGCAGCTCCTGAACGCGCCGCGCGAGCCGCTCGGAGTGTGGTCCAAGATCCCGTTCGAGCTCAAGCTTAAGCTCTTCAACGGCCTGTACGTCGGTCGCGCATGTGTACGCACGCGCCTGTCGGCTCCTTGACTGACACTCGCGCTCGGCGTGACGCAGCCAGCTCGTGGTGTTCGCGGCGCTGCTGCTGCTGCTCGTGAGCTCGGCGTGGAGCCTCGTGTTCCTCAAGGCGCACGTGCCGCTGCACTTCTGGCACCGGCTCGTGCACGCGTCGGCGCTGCTGCTGCTCTGGAGCTGCCTCGTCGGGTACCTCGAGCACAACAGCCACGTGTACTCGATCGTGCTGACGCTGCGGTGGGGGGCGCCGCGCGTGCTGCAGTTCCTCGCGGGCGTGTCGCCCATCTTCCTCGGCTACGCGCTCTTCGGGACGATCTACTTCGGGCCGCGCCTCAAGGCGTTCGGGAGCGTGAGCGCGTCCATGGCCACGCTCTTCGCGGTGCTCAACGGCGACGTGATCCTCGACACGTTCGACGCGCTCGAGCTCCACCACTTCGCGCTCTCGGGCAAGCTCTACCTCTACTCGTTCATCTCGCTCTTCATCTACGTCGTGCTCAACGTCTTCGTGGCGATCGTCGAGGAGGCGTTCTTCGCCACGCGCTCGTGCCGCCGCATGCTCAGCGCGCTGCTCTCGGACCCGGACTTCACGGCCGCGCGCGCGGCCCACGAGACCGAGATCTCGGCCGAGATGCTGCGCGTGCTGCTGCGCGCCGCCGACGCGCATGAGCAGCAGCAAGAGACGACGACGAGGGCGACGACGACGACGCGAGCGAGGTGAGTAGGTGAGGTGCGGTGCGGTGCTTAGATAATGGAGGAGGCTTCCTACTTCCTTCTTCGTGCTACTCGCCGAGCACCTCGGCCGCGAGCTTGGTGACGTCGTCGTCGACCTGCACAACGTGCTTGTGGAGCGACTGGCACTGCTCCTGGAGCGTCGTGATGTGGCCGCGCTGGACGTTGAGGCACTTGTTGAGGCGCTCGATCTCCTCGCTCGCCGTGTTGAGCTTCTTCTGGTAGTCGAGGCGGATCTTGTGGAGCTCGTCGCCCATGCGCTCGGTGATCTCGTCGACCTTGGCGAGCAGCAGCGCCTTGTCGGCCTGGTGGATCGACATGAGCTTCTGGATCGTGTCCTCGTGCGACTGCACCTTGCACTCGAGCGAGTAGAGCTGGTCCTTGACGCTCACGCGGCTCGCGCCGCCCATCGACGCCGCCGAGCTGCTCGGCGACATGAGCCGCGACGACCCGCGCCGCATCTCGCGGGCCGACGGCGTCGGCGACAGCTCCTCCTCGAGGTCGTTGAACATGCGCTCGCTCTCCATGCTGATCTTCATGCTCTTGAGGCTGCTGCCCGTGGCCGACAGGCGCGACTCCATCGGCGCGCGGAAGAGGCTCGAGAGCGCGGACGACGACAGGGTGCGAAGAGCGGCGCGCGAGCACCGGAGGGCTGGAGAGCGCGGATTCGGGAATGAGTCCTCCGCTCGGAGACGGTGTCGCCTTCCGTCGCTCTCCGCTTCATCGCACGCCGCCGATCGCATCCGACGTCCTGGGACCTCGTGCGGCTCGGAATACGCAGCATAAGAACACGAGCTCAGACAGCTCAAGAGCACCTCACCTCTCGCTTTCATTCGCTCCTCCTCTTCCTCCTCCTCCTCCTCGTCGCTCGTCTTCGCTCGTCGCTCCTAGAACCGCGTGGACGCCAGGTCCGGCCGCGCGCGGTTGCACACCTCGCAGTAGAAGCTCGCGGTCGGGTTGAAGAACGTGCAGCCGCCCTGCTCGCCCGCGCAGATCCACTTGCCGCGCGGCACCTCGCGCTGCCCGTCCATCCCGAGCTCGCAGATCGCGCACGCCACGTCGCTCGGCTGGTTGATGAACGTGCAGTTGCCGCAGCGCCAGCCCTGCTGCCCGGCGCCCGCGCCGCCCTTCTCGCCGTGCAGCGCCGGGTTCGGCTCGTTGCACGCGCCGCAGCTCTCGGCGCCGCCCTCGTTCGCGAACGTGCACACCGGGCAGCTCCACATCGCTAGCTCCGCCTCCTTCACGCCCCCTTGCTGCAGCTGCGCGTCGCGCTCGAGCGCCTCGTCCATCTGCCGCCGCGAGATGCCGAACGCCGCGCAGACTGTCTCCATCGGGACCCCGCCCTTCGCCTCGAGCGCGCTCACGTCCGCGATCAGACTGATGATCTCGTTCAGCTCGGCGCTCGAATACCCGAGCTGGAAGCTCTCGAAGCACTTGAGGAGCTCCTCAGCGGTCAGCCGCCCGTCGTCGTTCTCGTCGAAGCGGCGCAGCGCGGGCGCCAACTGGACCTTGCGCTTCTTCTGCTTGAGGCTCTGCTGGAACTGCTGCATGCGCGCGCGCGCGCTCAGCAAGTGCCACTCGTCCTTCTTCGTGAACACCTTTGCGAGCGGCGTGTCGCCCCAGAGGTGCCGCTCGCGGCGCCGCAGCCGCAGGCAGCACTCGAAGAACTCGTGGCGCAGCGAGAGCGGCACCTCCGCGAGCCCCTCGAGCAGCAGCTCGAGCTCCGGCGGCGAGAAGTACATCTCGTTGTTGAAGAAGCGCAGGCACTGGACCGCGGTCGCGACCTGCCGCGTGCGCGCCGCCGAGTCGCCCCACGACGACGCGAACGACGAGCTCTCGACGAGCTCGCCCTCGCACGTGCGCAGCTGTACCCGACTCGTCTGGAACACCGGGTGGTTCTTGTGGATCATGCGCCGGATCGTCTCGCCCTCCGCGAGCGACAGCGCCACGAGGAACACCGGCATGGCGTCGACCACCTGCTGCACGTCACTCTTCAGCGCGCTTGAGACGTCGCTCGCAGCGGTCGCCGGCACCGCCGCCGCGAGGCCCAGCGCCTTGACGGCCGCCTCGTTCGGGGCGATGCCGGGGTTCTCGGTCATCACCTTCACGAACAAGTGGTGCACGATCTTCTTGAGCGTCTCTTGCTGCGCGAGTGGAGACCACTCGAGCACGAGCCCGACGTTCTTCACGCGCCGCTCGCCGAGCCCAACCCACCGGCGCCGGAAGTAGTTCCCCGATACCAGCAGCTGCGCCGGGAACGCGATTGCAGGACACTCGGTGTGCGCCTGGAACTGCGCGAACGGGTAGAACGCGCCGTCTTCGTCGGCTGCGGCCACATCGGGCGGCTGCGCCAACACCGTCGAGCTCCACGGGATCGGGTGCTCGTCGTCTCGCGTGTACGCGCTCATCTTCTGCTCCTCCTGCTCGGCCTCCTCTTCCGCCTCTTCCTCCGCCTCGGCTTCGTTCTCGTGCACGACCTCCGCCGTCAGCCGCATGTCGCCCTGCTCGGAGCCGTCTTCGGCGAGATGGTGGCTGGACGAGTGGGCGAGACGCTGCTTCACTTCGTCGATGCGCGCGAGCTCCGCACCTGTCTCCAGGAAGCTCGCGTTCTTGTCCACCAGCATCGCGATCACCTCCGCGAGGTCCTTCTTGATCGGCACCGTGGACTCGACCGCGTACGAGATCTCGACGCGGAACTTGTTCACGCACTCGCGCAGCCAGCTCTTCGCCTGCTCCGGTCCGATGAACCGCCGCATGCGCGCGACGAGCGACTGCTTCGCGGCCTTCCCGCCGACCGATCTCGTCGACTGGTCGATCTCGTCCATGAGCGAGTTGAGCGCTCGCTTCCGCCACGTGTTGTGCAGCTCCTGGAGCGACAGCTGCACCAGCTGCATCGACTCCATGCGCATCGAGTTGATCAGCAGCCACGCGGGCACGAGCAGCAGATACTCCTGCAGCTCCTTCGCTTGCGCCGCGAGCTGTGCCGACTGCGAGAGCGCCACCTCGTGTCGAATGCGGTTCTCGACCTCCGGGATCAAGAACAAGTGGATCGACTGCCCCGTCTCGATGCCACGCATCCGGTACGCGCCTTGCGCGTAGTCGCGGAACGTCATGTCCTTGCCGAGCGTCACGACTGCACAGGCGTTCACGCACTGCTTGATGTCCATCCCTGTCGTGTGCACCTGGTCGTAGAAAGTGAACCGCTTGGACGGGTGCAAGCCGCACTGCACGAGCGGTGTCGGTGCGTTGTGGTCGCGCAAGAGAATCATCTGCCGATCCTCGCTGTCCAGGTACACGACACCTTCCATTGACGTCGGCAGGTGCGACAGCAGGAACGCGGCCACTTCCTGGTTCTCGAAGCCCGTGATCAGCGCGCCAGTGTCGATCAGCGCGTGGTACGGCGGGTCCGCTCGCGCAATGTCCAGCAGCAGACTCTTTGCAGTCCAGTTCACCTTTCGCTCGATCGACACGATGCGCTTGTTCGTCAGCGCCTGGAAGATGCTGCCGTCGCTGCGCGGCTCGTAGTAGCACTCGCCCAGATCCATCGGAAGCAGGTTCGACGGCGTGCCAGAGAACCCGATGCGCTTCGCGAACAGCGAGTTGCTGCCCAGCTCGTGGCCGCACGCCGATATCTTGAGCTTCTGGAAGTTCATGCACGACGGGAAGACGTGCTGGCGGACGTAGTAGTACACCGCGCTCGCCAGCTTGGACACCAGGAAGTGCAGGCGAGCCACTTGCGCCGGGTCGCGCAGCTGGAACAGCGGGAGCGGCAGCACGCCAGCGCCAGTTTGCACGTTCGTCTTCCCCTCCTTGATCGACACGGCAAGTCCCGACGTCACCCACTCGCGGAACATCGCAGACGCAGGACGCTGGTCGCGCGGACCGAGCTGGCGACTGAAGTCCTGCTTCAGCTGCGAGACGATCCGCACCGTGTCAGACACGCGAATGCCTTCGTATCGGTACGCGAGGATCGTGAGGCCGATGAGCACGTCGGGGTGCGCGAACTCCGACGACCGGCTCGGAACATCCTTCCCGATGAACGGCACCGCCAGCAGCAGGCGCGAGTTCGAGTTCCCTCCGCTGTGCGACACAGCGGAAGCGTGCTCGCCTCGAAGCAGCCCGTACGACACGCGGTTGATCTTCGACAACACGTGGGGCAAGATCGTGCGCAGCCAGTCCCGTCCGAGGTTCAGCAGCTTGATCGACATGTCCGATAGTCCGGCTTCGACTGCTGCTCGCAGACTCGGGTCGCCCTGCAGATCCGCGCGCGAGCACGTCAAGTAGAGCTTGAGTGTGTCGACGCCGACGTTCATCTTGCCCATTCGGAAGTGCTTGAGAAGCCACTCGAGCGCGAGCTCGGTCAGGATCGGCAGCATTCTCTGCTCGTAGAACTCCATGTCCAGCAGCACGAGGTGCGGGAACTTCTGCAGCGAGTGGCTCGTGTAGCCCTCCGCGAGCACCTGGTGGAGCTGCTCCACCAGCTTTACCGGTCGACTCGCATCCTCAGAAGGGCTCGCGAGCACCGCGTCGATCAAGTGGATCGGCAGCTCCCACCTGTTCGCAGCGAGATCGATCGGGAATTTGTTACCGATGGGAAAGTTGAGCTCTGAGCGAAGCGGGTGGAGCAGCACGTCGACTTCGTCCATGATCAGGATCCCTTGCTGCCACAGTCGGATGACCTTGTACAGCTCGTCCGCCATCTCCGACCGGTCCTCCAGGATTCTCCGAATGCGTCGGATGTTCTGCGACGACGCCAGCACCGGCAACTCAATCACCTCTGTCGACTCTTCGAGAGAGTGCAGCAGCTCCACGAGCTTAAGCATCATCGACTTGATCGACTCGGGCGACGCGCACACCACGTCTCCGTGCGCCCGTGCGCGGTTGAGCTTCACGAACAGCTTGATCGCGTTGTTCGGGTCGTCCGACACCGATCGATCGAACTCGAACGTGAAGATCCGTTTCCGCAGAACCAGGTTGCTGAAGCGGCTACGCAGAACTTGGCGCGACTGCTCGAGCAGCGCGGTCGGCATCACGTGCGTGACCAGATGCTGTTTGTCTGCGAGGATGTACGTCAGCAGCGGCCCCACGACCGTCGTCTTCCCTGCTCCCATGATCATCTGCTGGACGCGAGAGTCTCCTCGTGCGAGACTTGCCAGGAAGCTGTCGATCATCTGAACCTGGCGACCGCGAAGCAAGAGGTCGAACACGTACTCGAACACCAGGAACCGCGGATCAAACGTCCAGCTCGACGACGCGCTCTGCTGCTTCAAGTAGTGCCGCTTCGACAGCAGCATGTCCGCGAGATCCTTCGACGCCTGGAGAGTCTGTTTCGACCGATTCGAAGCGTCCGTCGATGATCCTGACGCGCCAGCGGACGTCAACTGCGACAGCAACGCCCGTGCAGACTGGATTGTCCGGTTGATGTGCACGATCCGGTTGCACAAGAACAACACCGCCAAGATCCGCTCCGTCAGATCGGCGGGGATGCTCTTGATGAACGGGTTGCGCGCTCGCAGGTCGCTCTCGAACGAGTTCGACGCCATCAACGACGTCAAGAAGTCAAACGTCACCCGAGGGAACACGCCGATGCGCCTCTCCATCACGAATCGGTCGATCGCCACCTGCTCGCGCTCGACCGTCGACGTCGCTGTCTCGTTGACCAGGTGCTCAATGTCGACAACCTGGCTTTCCACTGTTTGGCGATCCTTCCCGCGTAGCACTTCACATGATCGAATCAGCTCGTGAAGACTGCTCTCCGCCGAGGCGCTCGAGTGAGCAGACACCTCGACCGGCGTGACGCCAGAGATGTACGCGTCCTTGCTCTCGTTGACGCTCTTCGCGTTGATGCCAATGTCGTCATTCAGCCGCTTGAGCAGATCTTTCGCCGCCGCAGTTTGCGCCGCCGGGTGCTGCGAGAGGTCGAACGGCAGCGTCGGCATCGCCTTCGAGTCCGGTTCGCAAAACGTGACGAACTTCTTCACATCGAGCGAGTCGAGCGGGAACTCCGGGTTGACCTTGGCGCCTGAGAACGACCGCTGCTCACACGACGTGTTGGACGCCCCGAATTCGTTCGACGGTCGTGCGGGCTCCGACTGGACCTGGAACATCCGATCGGCCGTCTCGTGGACAAGCCCGAATTGACTCTTTATCGGTCGGACGACGCCGTCTTGGTGCGACTCGGTTTGCAACTTGTCCTGGAACTCCTCCACGCTGGTGTCGAAGAACAACTTCAGCATCGTCCCGTACGTCATCTTGGAGTACAAGTTCGCTCCGCGCGACAGCATCTGCGTGCTCTCGTGGTCGCACGGAGACGACGACCACCGGTCGTGCGGGTGCGCAGCCAACAGCGCGAGCTGTGCCATCGGGTACGATGGTACACTCTCCTCCTCTCCTTCTTCGACAGTTTCGCGACCCCAACGCGAGAGCTTCAGGTGGAGAAAGCGCGCGAACAGGTCGCCGAACGAACGCGTGCAGTCATCTTCGCCCAGCCGAAGAACGAGCTGGTTGTTCAAGCACTCGTACAAGAACAGGAAACCCAGTCCGCGGTTGCTGCCGCTCACCTCGTCGCCGATCACCGCGCAGTTCCACACCAGCTTTGCCGCTTCCTCGTCGTCGATCAGAAAGCTGTTGTCGATCCCCGCTGAATGCTTCGGTCGGTTGTACCGCACTGTCGACAGCTTCTTCCCGTGTGCCGCCATGTACTCTTTCCCAAACATGCGGAGCTTCATCCACGGCTGTCCACCCACGCGACTGCGGCTCAGCTTGAACTCGAACGACGCAGCGTGCTCTTCGCTCGCATTGTCACAGTACGCCTTCCGCAGACTCAGCAGCGGCGATCGCTGGTGGCAGTTCGTGAGCGCCTCTTTCTCCTCTTCCAGTGTCAATCGACACACGGCGTCGACGTGTGCTGTGGTTGACAAGTAGTCGTGCAGCTCGGGCTTCAGCTTCCACGGCACCTTGTTGTCGCTGTACGCGACTCCGAGAGACAAACGGATGCGGCAAGCGCACGCATTCGGGTGGCGGTCGTCGAGCGTCTTCTCCAGCTGGTCGAAGATCCACTTCTCTTCATCCGTGAACTTCACGTCCACGTTGCACCCGACGATCAACTCCATCGCGGCAGTGTACTTCCTCGACAGCAAGCTCGTCAGGATCAAATAGAGCGTTGAGCTAAGCGACGGCGGGAGCAGGAACGTGTGGCTGGAGTGGATCGGGTACGAGTAGAATCGCGTCTCCATCGCCTGCTGCCACCCCATCGACGCGCGGTCGGTGACCAGAAGCGTCGAGAACGGCTCGCCTTGCACACCAGGTCGGTACACATCGTGGTTCGGGCAGATCAACTTCAGATCCTTCGTGTCGGACTCCAGGACAAGGCAATCCGGCGAGAGGTCAATGATCGACCGGAGGTACTTGGACACACCGCTGCGAGCCCCGAACGTCACGTCGCTCACGCTCCAACCGTTCTGGTCCAGCACATCCAACCGAATGAAGCCACCAGCCTCTCGGCGCGGCTTCAGCTTCAGCTTCAAGCGCGGGAGCTCGATGAACGCAATCGACGCGAGGCTCGACGTCACACCGTCATGGCCGTGCTCTCCGCTTCGAGACGACCAGATCAGAATGTGCGAGTGATCCTCCACACGCGAAAGCAGCGTCGACAGCTCCAAGAGATCCCCCGCCGATGTACTGGTCGCTTCGAGGATGTTCAGCAGGTACAGCGTCTCGCCGAAAGTCTCCTCGACAACTTCCATCACCTCGTCCACGTCTTCGCTCTTCGACTCCTCGTCGATATCCATTGGCGCAGGCGAGCTCTCTTCCACCGACGCTTTCCGAGCCGACCCGGCAGCTTCGACACGATGGATCTCGTCCTCGTTGTTCAGGTCAGCGAGCCACGCCTTCGCTAGCTCCAAGTCTTTGTCGAAGATCTCGAGCGCGTACTCGATCGCCACGCGCGACGGCGACGTCGTCAGACTCATCAAGAGCGCCATATTTTGCTCGTGAATGTCTTCCTCGCTCATCGCCACATCCCCTGACTCTGCTGCGGCTTCAGCCTGCACGATCTTCATCTGGTTCGAGTCATCCAGCAGCCACTGAGCCGCCATGCCCACATTGTTGTGGTTCTCGCGCAACGAGAGTCCGCACGCAGCGTACGAGAATCCCATCGCCATGAGCTGAACGACGTCTTCGTCGCTGACCTCGATCGTGTCTCTCGATGGAGGCTTGGCGGCTGCTCTGCTGACCGGAGCAGCAACCGGGGCAGGCGGAGGCATCAACGTGTTCCCACTCGTGAAGCCGCTCCCGTCTCGGCGATTCGAGATGCGCGAAAACGACGTCTTGATCGACTTCCGCGTGACGATCGCAGACGCATCGTCCACAATCTCCACCTCAACTCGATACCGGAACCACTGCGACTTCACGTCCACCGGCTCGCCGCGCAGTTTGTTGTCATTGCCCAGCCAGAAGCGGAACGCTTCCAGCAAGCAAGTGGGGACCACACCTTGCAGCAGCCGCGGAGGAACGAACTGCTCCGTTCCGTTCAGTGCGAGGTTGCGGCGCAAAATCACCAGTGTTCCTCCGTTCGATTGCCGCTCGCGCGGGTCGCCAGCGGCGCGGAGCAGCAGCGGATCCTTCGGTCCGTCGTCCGGCGAGATGTTCAGCGCAAACCCATGCAAACTCACGCGCGAGTTCGACGTGAAGATGAGCTTCCGGTACACTCGGCGGCCATGCGTCACGAGGCTGTACATGTGCACGACTTGGTGGTTCCGGTACGCCACGATCTCCTTGAACGTCGCCATCTTCTCCTTCTCTTTCTTGTCCTTCGGCCCTTGGTCGTGGCCAATCAGCTGAACACGCGTTGCAGACGCAGGCAGCGGATCCGCTGGAAGGAAGAACGTGAACGGCAGCTTCTTATCTTCCGGGTCAGGAGGGTACTGTAAACGAAGAACACCGCCGACGAGATCCGCGAACCACTGCTCGTCAGTATGCGGGTGATCCTCCTCCGAGTACGGGTCGAACGGACGAGAGTACGTCTTGCCGAGATACGAGTATCCGTCGACGTCAGTCGCGTTCTTCTTCTCCGCTTGCGGGGGGGGAGGCGCGCGGACTACTCTTGGCGTTGCGCACACATCGCACACAGCGTTTGGGTTGTCGCCGTTGAAGTTGGCGCATGTGCACGCTGGGCATTCCCAGTACATCTTCAGTTCTTCCGAAGCCGCCGCCGCGTCTCCGGTCGGGATCTCAGATCCGTGCTCGTACACGGCAGGGGCGCCGACTCCCTGGTCGACTGGATCGGTCGGGTCGTCCCACTCCACCAGTTCGAAGTCCGTCCCAATGATGTTCACCCACAGTCGGTGCTCCTGCCGAGCGACGAGACCACAGTGAAGCGACTTGTTCCCGAAAATCGCCTTGAAGTCAGCGTACTGCGTCATGGAGTCTGGTACGGGCTTCAACTCGTCGTTGCGCCACAGGATCTCGCCGGTTTGCGCATCGAGCTTCAGCTCTGTCTTCTTGCAAACATATCGCCCGGTGCTCGCCACATCCGATTCCTCACTCCACTCGTGACTTTCGTCCGGATCCGACGATCGCAGCGCAATACGCACAATCGACCCCAGTACCTCATGGCGCGCTCGGGTCACCAAACTGTCCAACCACTTGACAACGCCTCGGCGGTGGATCTGGATCGTCTCGAAGATCTCTTCCTCCAGTACCTCGCCAGGGGGGAGCTTCAGTTCGTTGCCGTCTCCGTCACGCAACGCCACGATGCTCGGAGCTTGGATTGTCTGCATACCAATCTTCAGGTACAACGGTCGCCCCTTCAGGTACTTCTCCAACGAGTTCTTCGAGACGTTCTCGGTGTTGATACCTTGGGCTTGCAGCCATCGCAGCAGTCGTTCCTCCGCGCTCAAACCCGACTTGTCTTCCCCGGTTTCAGCAGACAGCTTCATGCCGAAGCAGTGCCAGTTCCGAACGAACGCGATCGATCCGATCATGCTGGACACGCGCTCGTACGTGTACTCCGACGCTCGCAGACTGATGTGCAGCAGCACCAGATACGAGTGAATCACGCACGCGGTCTGGAGGTTGTTCGCGGACTCCGCTTCTCCTCTCCATTTGTGCAGAGTGGATGCGCCGAAGCCGAAAGCGTATGCGATCAAACTCTTGCGGTACGACTCCAGCTTGGCACTCTTCCCGCTCGAGTCATTCGCCAAGCAGTAGTCGATC
Source organism: Globisporangium cystogenes (assembly GCA_023334215.1). Taxonomy (NCBI): domain Eukaryota; phylum Oomycota; class Peronosporomycetes; order Pythiales; family Pythiaceae; genus Globisporangium; species Globisporangium cystogenes. The sequence goes on along the minus strand of JAASGM010000058.1, from coordinate 8,927 downwards.
GCGAAGGTCACGTATCGCAGAATATCCACCGCCAGCTTGATCATGAACAAGATGAACTTTGCGTCGGCCGAGTGCACAGACGCCTCGCCGAGCTCCTTGATCGCATCGAGCATCTTCAGCAACGGCGCAACGATCGCGTCGGGAGCGTAGACCAGTTCGTTCAGCAGCAGTCCATTCATCGTGCCAAGGTGGTCCTCGCACTTCTGGTGCTGCACACGCGCGTCAAACACACGTTGGATCGCTTCTTCGTGCAGAAGCAGCGTCGACTTGCGTAGCGGCACGTGCGATACATCTTCTTGCTTGGCATCCGAGACCCAGTCACCACTCTCGAACAGCACCGCTCGGAAAAGCTGCTGCAGCATCGGGTTGAACAGGTACGTGACTCGGTCGCGCGACGCAAAGAATGCGGCGATGAGCGGGATCCGGGAGTACGGAACCGTCAGGTAGCACATCAAGTACTCCGACTCTTCTGCCGACAGCGTGCCGTTGAACGTCGGGAGGTCCGAGAGATGCATGACATCGTCCTCGGTGATCGGCGACGGCAAGCTCTGCACTGATGCAGACCCCTTTGCGGCACTTGCAATGAGCGCACCGAGCTCCGCTGGACTCGAGATCACGGGCCCTTCGCCAAAGTAGATCTTTCGCTCCATGAAGCCCACCACCTCCACGTCGGCGATGTCTTGATCGCTGCCCCGAAAGTTCGTCACCTCCCACGCCAACGACGCGTTCAGGATTCGATTCAGCCCCCGCATGCCAAAGAAGTTCCTGCGGTGGCTCGAGGTCGAGTCGTCGAACGACAGCTGCCACATCTGCCAGTGCTGGTGAGCAACTCGGCGTCGCATCAGCTCGATCTCTTTCGTCTCCATGGTCGCCAAGAACTTCACGATCATCACGAGATCGCGCGCGAGTGCCACCTCCGGATGATCGCGCGCCATCGGCGTCTCCTCGCTGCAAAACCACTCCATCAGCGCCTCCATCTCGGTCGGCGGCGTCGGGTTCTCCGGATCGACCAGCTGGTAGTTGTACTTCTCCATCAGCTGGCGGAAGAAGATGAGCGTCGTCGAGTACTTCTTCAGCTCGATCTTGTCCTCCGGCATGTGGTACTGGAACAGCTGGAACTTGGAGACCTGGTCCTGCTTGTCGAAGTACGCCAAGACGCGTCCGCGGGCGATGCAGAAGTTCGGACGAGCGAACTCCATCAGCGAAGTCATCTTCTCGAGCGAAAAGTTCGCCTTGCAGAACTTGTGTCCGAGCACATACCCACCGTCTTGACCCATCATCAGCGAGATCTCGAGGGGCTCATCCGACGCTGGGGTGCGCAAGAGCGCGTCGAACATGCTGAGCGCGCACAGCGACGCCAGTGATCTCTCCGAGTCAAAGTGCCGCGACGGCTGCTCCATCGACTGCCAGACGCACCCGAGCGTCATGAGCGCAGAGTAGATGTAGTTCAGGCATCGCATCTGCATCTCGCGACTGACTGGCTGGCGCCACATGCACGTTGACGCCACTCTGGCGTCAGGCGATGGCTCGGGCACCGGGAGCACCTCTACCAGCAAACTTGTCAGCAGCTGAATCACTTCGTGGTGCAGCGAGATCCGAGACGACGAGGAGCCTTCAGCTGCTCGCGTCAGCAGCGACTCGCAAAGTGCACGGCACCGCACAAACGCCGCGACGGCGAGAGGGATCGAGTTGACGCGCTCCGGCACGTCAAGAAAGTTGCCGAGAGTAGGCGCGTGGATCTCGGCTGCGTTCCCAGCATACTCGTCCTCTCGCCGCTCAAGCTTCAGGAGCCCCGCATTCGCATGCCCGACAAACGGCATCTCCGCTCTGAACTTCGCGTCCGCGCTCTTTGCTTCGCCGGCGCTCGCGAGGCTGATGTCCTTCACCAGTCTTTCCACTTGCGCCATCAGCGCGTTCACATGGCCGAGACCGAGCTTGTTCACGTTCCCATTGGCGTTGTGCGCCAGTGTCTTCTGGCCGATCTGCTTCACTGCCATCTCGATGCACTTCATCGACGACTGCGAGAGCGCAGCCTTCGGGAGCTTGAAGTCGCTCCCATTCCACGGGAAGAAGCGGCCGGTCGGGTCCGACTGCACTAGGTCTCGGCCCTTCGCAGTCAGGATGTTGCCGTCCACGCCCCGGAGAATGAGACTCGGGACTGCAGTCACCTTGAACGTCTGGAGCAGCTGCTTGCGCGCCTCGATCTCGGTGAACGGGACGATCAACCAGTTCTCCGCTGGTAGGTCCGCGATGAGCGCCGTGTAGTCTGACTGCTCTTGGTCCACAGAGAGCACAATGATCACGAGCTGGCGGTTCGCCGCTCGGAGGCTCTCAGTCAGCGCAGTCAGCACCTTTGTGAACTTCCGGCACGGCGCACATGTCGACCGCGCAAAGTAGATCCCGACCACCGCGTCTGCAGGGATCGCGGCGATGCTGTGGCTCCCCTGCAGCGAATCGACGAGCGAAATGGACGAGAGCGTCTGCAGCGCGTTGCTCAACACGCCTTCCGGGAACGCCTTCGACGGGTCGTTCGCGACCTCCAAGTCCAGCACCGTGCGCTGGAACAGCCTGTAGCGGAGCTTGAACAGAACCGCGTACTTGACCTCCGCCGGCGAGAATGCCCCGGAGCGGAGACACAGGTACCGGATCGCCTCGATCGTGCTCTTGCAGAAGCCCAAGTTGCTGCGCTGCGGCGTGTGCACGGTGCCGAGCCCGGCGTTCGCCCAGTTCGCCGCTTTCGCTGCCTCGTCGAACGCGATCGGGATGAGCTTGTCGCCCGCCAGCCACGGCAGCAGCACGTCGTAGATCGTCTCCACGCGGTGGTACTCGGACGGCGGCTTGCGCACCCAGAGCGAGAAGAGCAGCGTCCAGAACGCCATGTCCAGGAACCGCTTCGCCGGGATCGCGCCGATCTGCACGCACGACTGCACGCGGACCTTGTCGCAGTCGCTCGCCGCGTTGCTGTCGCTGATGTCAGTACTAGTAGCAAGCGGCGCGCGCCGGATCGTCTGTGGGTGGTACATGTCCGCGCCGGGGCCCTTGTTGCAGACCGTAAACGTGTAGTGGTCGTCGTCCACCTTCTCGACGACGTACACGACCGAGTGGCTCGAGATGTTGCTCACGAAGCCGCCGGGCACGAGCACCGGCTCGCGCGGCCGCAGGCGCAGCAGCTGCGCCTTCCACTCGCTCAGGAACGACTGCAGTTGCTTGGCGTCTGCGACCTTGAGCGCCGCCTCCGCCACCTGCTTGCACTGCTGCAGCTGCGGCACGAGCTGCTCGAGCACGAACTGCTCCTGCGCCGCGCTGAGTACGAACGCCACGAGGTCTGCGGCGGGTGACGCGGCTGCCGCCTGTGGGTGCAGCAGCTGCGCGAGCACGTCGAGCGTCGCGGCGAGCGCCTGCGGGTCGCCGCCGGCCTCGTACGGCGTGTTGCGCAGGAACGGGTCGCCGAAGAGCCCAACGAATGCCGCGCTCTGCCACGCGCCGCCGTCTGCCATGCGGGCCAGAGAGGGTGGAGAAGGTCTGGGAAGCTCGGAATGGACGGGTGGTGGAGCAGCGGTGGCGGCGACGTCGTCGTCCGGAGTCGCTGCGTCCGCCAGCGAGCAAGTTGCCAAATGAAGGAGAACAACGCGTTTGTGTGGAGAATGTCGTAGTGATGAAAGTAAGGGATTGCGTACAAAAGATCTTTTGGTCTGACTCTGAGAACTGATTCTGGGTTGAAAAAGCGTCAAGGCACCTCAATCAACAGATCTGCCTTGTGTTCTCAACTGCCGAGACTCGATAGCAAAGGAAGTTCGGTGTCGGTGTCCCGCTCTCCTCTCGTGTGGTGCGACTTGGACGTGAACATGCGCCTGATGGTCTCGATCGGGAGCTGACGAATGACCGTCCGTGTAGCCAGCAGCCAGGGGAAAATGACTAAGGATGTCTCCGCCGCTCGTGCTGGGCCAAAGTGTCGACTGCGAGTTGGAGTGAAAGAGCGCTCCTGCAGTTTGTTTGGTGGTGCATCCGAAACATGAAGCATCATTGCACGTCGTGTGCGTGGCCTGAACGGGTGTAACTTTGGTTGTGCACCGTGCGCTGGGCTGAGGTTGTCTTAATTTGTCAGCAAGATCGCTCAGTTGGTGGTTGCACTCTGGTGCAATGCTACTCGGGCAGTACCCAAGTTGCAGGGCTTGCTGTTCGTGACACGCCTCTCAACTCGAAGATCGTCTCTGCTGTCTCGTTGTAGACTGCCGCAGACTCTCGATTTCGTGCCGACAACGAGCACGCAACGCAGTGACTGCCAGACTTCCAGGCAACACACCGGTGTGCTCACCAAAATCACAAGCTTACAGGAAACGCAACGCTACCAGCAGTCTCGAAAACGCATCCGAACGCCTTGAAGCTGTTGGCATTACGAATTTGATCCTGGAACAGTGTTCTGGTTGTTGTAGGGGTCTTTGGGGGCTGTCGTCACGGGCTGTCACAAGCTCGATCGATCTCACCTTCCTCACTGTTCGGCTTTCTCTCTCGAAGCCTGAAAGGCGCACGAACACTCGTCCGTGCCGTGATTGCAGAAAGATCGCGGCGTCTGAAGCAAGGCGACCTGAACACTAGTGGTGGCGATCGTAGTGAGGGCGATCGTGGTAATCGTGGTGGTGATGTCGATGCAGAACGGTTAAACGACCAATTCGAGTTGCTTTTCACGACCAATTTAACTTGCCATAAACTGTACATCGCCTGTTCGTCCGCAGATTTGCGACGCTTCGCGAGCGACAGGGGATCCTCGCGGAAGTCGTTCAATACCCTGAAGCAGTGCTGCATTCGTAGAAAGAGAGCTATCACATTCGATGATCTCTTACGATGCATCGAGGAAGCGAAGCGCCACCACTGTGATAATAGTATCATCTGAATCAGGTATCTGATTTCGCGTATCTTTGGAGCGAAAGGGCGTGACTCGCACTTTACCGGAGAACGCTGAACTTTCGCTTCAAGTCTATTTTTTGGCGGACGTGAACGGCTGGCGAGCAGGCCACGTACTCCCTAGCCTCCCTTGGAGGTCTGAGGAAGTCCGAGGGCGACGCCGCCGCCGGGAATCTTGTCGGGTCCGCCATTCCCGGATCCGCGCGCTCTCTCTCCCTCTCTATCGACCAGCCATGGTGCTCACGGCGGCGCGCCTCGTGTGCGCGGACAAGGACATGGAGCAGCTCTCGCACGTCTGGGAGCTCATGAACGAGTGCCTCGACCACTCGCGCGCCTGGAGCCTCGAGCGCGCGGCGGCGCGCGGCCTCAAGTTCCTCGTGCAGCACCTCGCGCTCGCCGTGCCGCAGCAGAGCGCGGCCGAGAACGCGCTCGTCATGGACTTTGCGGCGCGCAACGGCCACCTCGAGATCCTCAAGTGGCTGCACGCGACCGAGCGCCTCAGCGGCTGCTCCACGCGCTCCATGGACGACGCCGCGAAGAACGGTCACCTCGACATCGTCCAGTGGCTGCACGCGCACCGCAGCGAGGGCTGCACGACCAAAGCCATGGACTACGCCGCCAAGCACGGCCACCTCGACGTCGTCCAGTGGCTGCACGCGCACCGCAGCGAGGGCTGCACCGCCAAGGCCATGGACCTGAGCGCGCAGAACGGCTTCCTCGATGTGCTCGTCTGGCTCGACGCGCACCGCAGCGAGGGCTGCAGCGCCGCGGCCGTGGGCAAGGCGGTGGCCGCGGGCCACCTCGAGGTCGTCCAGTGGCTCTGCGAGCACCGTAAGATGCAGTGCACGCCCGCGGCGATGGTCAACGCGGCGCGCAACGGCCACGTGCACGTGCTCGAGTACCTCGGCGAGCACTTCCCGGCGCTCCTCGAGAGCGTCGGCGCGAAGATGATGCACGCCGCGACCGCCAAGGGCCACATAGGCGTGCTCAACTGGCTCGTGGCCGCACTGCCGATGAAGGCGCTCAAGTGCGAGGAGGCGAACGGCTCGTGGATGGACGTGGCGGCCGAGTACGGGCAGGTGGACATCCTGCGCTGGTTCCACGAGCACGCGAGCGCGCTGCCGATGGGCAGCGACGGAAGCCTCCCGGCGTGCACGGGCGACGCGGTCGAGAAGGCGGCGGGCAACGGCCACCGCGAGGTGCTCGAGTACCTGCGCGCGCACGCGCTCGTGAGTCTCGCGGACGAGAGCGGCGCGATGAAGGCGCTCGTGGCGGCGGTGCACGGCGGCCACCGCGACTGCGTCGAGTGGCTCGTGCAGCATTGCGGCGAGCTGTTCGAGGCGCGTGGCGCGTCGACCGCCGCGATGGACGCGGCCGCCGGCTCGAACCACGTCGACCTCCTGCAGCTGCTGCGCGAGGGACCGGCGACCGCGGCGTGGCGGGCAAGCGCGCGCGCCGCGGACGAAGCCGCGGGCAAGGGCCACTTGGAGGTGCTCCTCTGGCTGCACGCGCACGAGGACGCGTCGATCTGGACGCCGCTGGCGCTCGACCTGGCGGCGACGAACGGCCACCTCGCGGTCGTGCAGTGGCTCACGGACCACCACGCGCGGGAGTGCCTGACGCTCGAGGCGTTCAACGCCGCGGCGTACATGGACCACCTGGACGTCGCGCGCTTCCTGTATGCGCACGCGCGCGCCTCGTGCTCGCTGGCGCAGGCCGCCGAGCACGCTGAGGAGGGCGGCGCCGAGGACACGATGCTGTGGCTCCAGGCGCTCACCAACTGATTTTGTAGAACTATAGAGCCAAGTGATATTTGATAGAGAATCATTATGATTTTTCATTGCGAACCACATCTGTCCGTGCGGTTTCCATTATTGATATTGCGAGGTGTACATTATTTTGTTGTCCGAACAACAAGCTGGGGACATGTTGATTAAACTACGTTTTCAAAGCTGAAAAAACTGTGTACCACTGATCCGATAGTGAAACAATCCAGGAACAATTTATTTGTTTGTACAGTAACTCTCTTATTTTTTCACTATCAGCCGTTTTGAACCCACTTTCCAGCATAGTTTGTTCAAGATCTCCTCAACTGATCAATCAATGCTACCTACGGATTCTTTTTGCGGACATAAACAATATCACGGCGGGTTTATGTCCGCAAAGAATCAGTAGTCAAGAATCACTTGCACACAGTAATTTTCCAGCCCTTATTGCCGGGATGCAGGCGACGGAGCGACGCGTGGTGGCGTTCGCGGCCGCGACGCGCGCGCTCGTGACGCTGCTGGCGCTGCTAACGGCGCGGCTCACGACGCCCTACGACACGTCGACGCGGCTGGCGGTGGGCGTCGGCGACAGCGGCGGCGGCGCGTTCGCCAACTGGGACGGCGTCTTCTTCGCGCAGATCGCGACGCGCGGCTACGAGTTCGAGCACGCGCACGCGTTCTTCCCGCTCTACCCGCTGCTCATGCGCGCGCTGAGGTGCGTTGCCCTCCTTGACACCACCACTCACGCCTCAGGACTGACGCGCTGACTTAATGCGATGCATCTCGTCCCCTCGAACAGCTCGGTGCTGGCGCCGCTCGGACTGCCGTCGCCGCTGGTGCTGAGCGGCTGGCTCATCAGGTGCGTCCGTGCGCGGATGCGACTAGCGAGACAACCGCCGCTCACACAAATCACAGCAACGCGAGCTTCGTGCTGGCGGCGCTGTGGCTCTACCGGCTCGGGCGGCTCGTGCTCGCCGACGAGGCGGTCGCCCGTCGCGCCGCGTTCCTCTTCTGCGTCGCCCCCTCGAGCATCTTCATGTCAGCGCTGTACACGGAGAGGTGCGGTGTCCTGCATGCGCTCTAGCGGTCGATGCGCGCGAGCTCATGCTCCTCTCCAGCCTCATGTGCGCGCTCAGCTTCGGCGGCATGCTCAGCCTCGAGCAGCACAAGCGCAGCGGCCGTTTCTCGGAGCTGCTGCTCAGCGCCGCGGCCTTCGGTGGCGCCTCCGCGACGCGCTCGAACGGCGCTCTCCTTTCGCGTGCGTTTGGGTTCGTAGTGAAAGGCTGCAAGCCAGAGCCGCCCACTCACGCTTCTCTCGTGCTCCTGCTCGCCAGTGTTCATCGCGTGGCACCGCCTGCGCGCATCGCCGTCCCCGCTCGCAGCGCCGCTCGCGTTCCTCCGGTACTGGGCCGTCACGGCAGCGCTCGGGGTCGTCGCGATCGGCCCGCAGGTCGCGTACTTCGTGTACGGGATGACCGTGTACTGCCCGTCGCTCTTCCCAGCGTCGGCGCGGAGCGTCGACCGCCCGTGGTGCGCGAAGGCGATCCCGAACTTCTCGGCGATGTACATGTTCGTCCAGCGCGAGTACTGGAACGTCGGGCTCTTCCGGTACTACGAGCTCAAGCAGCTGCCCAACTTCGTGCTCGCGGCGCCGGTCGTCGTGCTCAGTGCGTACTCGCTGCTCCGGTTCTTCCGCTCGCCGGCGCGCGGCCGACGCGGCACGGAGACTCCGTACTACACCCACTGGCTCTTCCTCCTCGCGAACGCGCTGCTCGTCGTGCACATCCAAGTCACGACGCGGCTGCTGTGCGCGTGTCCGCCGTTGTTCTGGGCGCCGGCGGCGTTCGCGGTCCGCGACGCTCCCGGCAACGACATCGGAGGATCCGAATCGTCAAAGCCGCGGATGTCGGGGAAGGGGAAGCTCGTCGTCGCGTACTTCCTGCTCTACACGGTGTTAGGCTCGGTACTCTTCCCAGCGTTCTACCCGTGGACCTAGACGGCCGAGCGATCCATCAACACACAGCTCAACCAGTCTGACAATATTCATCCAGCTACGCTACCGCTCGTCTGCCTCAACGCACTCGCGCTCAGTGACGACTCTACTGTCGCCCATCAGTGCGTCCTTCCCCCAGAGCTTGCGCTCGCCCGTGACCTGGATCCCGGCCGTGAGCAGCGCCGCCGCGGCCACGAAGATGCTCAGGTACCGGAACGCGCTGCGCCGGTTCGGCACGCCCTTGAAGAGGAACCCCCACGCGAGTC
>JAASGM010000579.1:0-16378 GCA_023334215.1 Globisporangium cystogenes | reverse complement strand
TGCCCCACACACCGAACCATGTCTGCAGACGCAAGACAGGCAGGCACTGCAGGGCAAAGTCGATAGCCTATCGCAAAGAGCGGTGCCTGCCTGCCGCGCCGCTGAGGAGGACACTAATATAGGGCCGCAAAATGGCACCAACCGCAGCACAAGGGCCGATCACGAACGGAATGTACCTGCCGCCGTCGCCGCCCGCGAAGCGCGCGCGCGTGGCCGCCCCTGCAGCCGCGAAGCGCGTGTCGCTGGTGGCGCTGGCCGAGGGCATCCGGGACCTCGAGTGCGGCGCGCGGGCCGACGCGGCAATCGCGGCGCTGGCGAAAGTGGCCAAGGACCTCGAGGCGCAGGCGGACCCCGACGCCGCCGTCGCCGTCGACATTTGAGCTGCGCCAGACGCGCCAAATAGCTGTGAGCAACTGTTTGAGGCGCCACACCACGCGAACCCCCGCGAAGCGCGCGTCGAGGCGATCAGCCGCTTGGGTGACGCAGCGCACAGCGGCGACGAGGGCGACGTCGACTGGATCCGCCAGCTGCAGCCGCTCTACGCGGACTGCGACGGGCGGCTGCCGCAGTTTCGCCCGGCGCACAAGCCGCTGCGCGTCGCGGCGCTCGCGGCGCTCAAGGCCCACGTCGACGTGCTCGTGCGGACGGCGGAGGTCACTGCGCTGAGCTTGTGCTGCGAGAAGACGGCGTGGCTGCTGGTGGACCCGGTGCTCCAGCACGTGGCGTTCGACTGCCGTGGCGACGGCGTCCGCGTGCAGATCGACTCGGGCGGCGCGATCGCCACGCGGCAGCTCGGAGACCACGTCTGCTCGGTGGTCGCCGATCGGCTCCTGAGCTGGCCGGGCGGGTTCATCCTCACGAGCCTGTGCTCGCCCGACGCCAACTCGGTCGACGCCTTCAGCAAGGGCCTGGCGCGCATGGCGATCAGCGCCGAGGCGGCTCTCACGGAGCTGCTAGACGACGACCCCGCGTCCGACAAGCGCGTCTTCGTGGTGCTCACGAACTTCCAAGTGTGGCACTTTGCGTGTCTCGACCGCCACGGAGCGAGCTTCAGCGACAGCGTCGTGAGTCTCAGCAAGCTCGAGGACGGCCTGCGCGAGGTGACGAGCATCCTTCGCGGCATGGTGCAAGACTGAAGGCGCGGCAGAGAGGCGAGCCCCCCGTTCCAGATCCTGACGCCCCCATCCCGGCGGGCTCGGCGATCATGAAGCGTTGAATGCGACTTTGTACACGTGTGCGAATGAGCGACGACCTCTGCGGTCACGAGACGCGCTAGCACGCGACAAGCGAGCGCGACGACGGAGAGAGCGCCTGGCGGAGGACAGCGTCAGGCACCGCAGAGCCACCGCCGAAGTGACGCCGGATCACCCGCTCACTCGCTCGTCTGGAGGTCGTCGCTACTCTTGTGGCTCTTGTGGCTCTCGTGGCTCTAGTGATCATCGCCGTCATCGACGCGACTGTCAAGTGTCAAGTGCCAAGTGGCTTCGAGTGGCTCGTTCGTCGTTTAGTCGGCGCGCCGATCGCCATCGGACCCTCAAGATAGATGCCGACTACTGCGCTGCACTTTGGTATCGTAACGACTCGAGGAATCAACCTGACCGAAGCGGTCAAGCTGGCTGAACGACGACGAGGACAACGACGACATCGACGACGACGCGCGCTGCTGCTGCTGCTGCTGCGTACTGCTGATCCCGACTGCGGCTGCGCTGCGCCTTCGTGCTCCTTGCGGCGTGTACGCGCTCGGGTGTGGCGATCTCCGGCGCTGCAGCAGTCGACTCGACAACGCGCTCGTCAACGTACTCGACTCGACTCGGCGACGCAGAGCTGCACCTGACGACAAGCACCACTACTACCACATACCGGTAGTAAGTGGTACGACGCCCACGACGAGAGCAGTCATCGCCACCGCAGCCACAGCATCCACCGCGGCCGTCACCACCACCACCACTGCAACCACTGCAGCCGCCACCACCACATCCACAACCATGAGCCACCACCACCAAGCGCCAATCCTGAGCGTCGACCTGTCGTTCAACAAGGGCTCCGTCGCAGACTCGTCGTTCGCCAAGTCGTCGTCGACGACCGCGCTGCCGCCGCCGCCGAGTCCGCGCATGTCGATGAGCCGGCTGCGCGCGGGCAGCCAGCGCCTGTCGTCCGCCGCGAGCCACCGGCTGTCGGCCGTGGCGGTGCGCGAGAACCTCCGGTCGCGCTCGAGCTCGATCGAGGCGCTCGTGATGGAGGTGCGGAACGCCTTCGACCCGAACGCGCGGTTCATCCAGTTCTGGCACCAGGCGCTGCTGCTCTGCCTGCTCTACGAGGTCATGGTGATCCCGTTCCTGCTCACGTTCAAGGCCGGCGCGGACGACTGGCTCTCGCCCGAGCTCCTGGCCGTGTTCGCGTGCGAGCTCCTCTTCGTGCTCGACGTGTACGTGGAGCTCAACACGGGCTACTACGAGGACGGCAACGTGACGCGCGACGCCAAGAAGGCGCGGCGCAAGTACGTCAAGTCGGCGCGCTTCGCGCTCGACATGGCCGCGCTGCCGCCGCTGTCGCTGCTGGCGGCCGCCTCGACCAAGCTGAGCTTCTCGCCCGTGTTCCTCGAGCTGCACAAGCTCCTGCGCATCTGGCGCATCCCCAAGTACATCGCGATGCTCGACGACGTGTACGCCAAGCACTACGAGCTGCTCAAGATGTTCAAGGTGCTCGTCGGCACCGTGCTGCTCTCGCACTTCGTGGCGTGCGTGCGCTTCTCGTTCGGCTTCGACGACCACGGCGCGAACAACCACTGGCTGCCGCACCCGCCGCACCACGAGCTGCACGCGCAGTCCAAGTACCTCATGTCGCTCTACTGGGCCTTCGGCATCCTCACGGGGCTCTTCGAGGGCGAGCTGCCGTACTCGGTCGCCGAGTTCGTCTTCACGATCTTCGTCGCGCTCTGCGGCTTCACGCTCTTCACGTACCTCTGCGCCACGTTCTTCATGATCTCCAAGTGCGAGAGCGGCCACACCGAGACCGCCGAGGCGCGCATCAACCAGTTCAAGCACCTGCTGTCGTTCCACCACGTCCCGGACGGCCTCCAGCAGCAGGCGATCGGGTACCTCAAGCGCTACTACACGTACTCGGAGTCGAACGACCGCGAGGCCATGCGGCTGCTCTGCCCGTCGATCGCCAAGGACGTCCAGGTGGCGCTGCTCAAGGACATGGTCGGCAACATCATCTTCTTCCAGGGCTGCAACGAGCAGTTCATCATCGCGATCACGAGTCTGCTCGAGATGATCTCGCTGCCGGCCAACTTCACAATCTTCCACGCCGGCGACCTCGGCGACGCCATGTACGTCGTCAACTCGGGCGTGCTCCACGTCATCGTCGACGGCGTCAAGGTGCGCGAGGTGCGCAAGGGCAGCTTCTTCGGCGAGATGGCCATGTTCCTCAACCGCCCGCGGTTCGCGTCCGTGGTCACGACGACGTACTGCACGCTCTACAAGCTCGTGCGCTTCCACATGGAGCGCGTGCTGGAAGGGTACCCGGAGTACGCGACGTCGATCCCGGCCAAGGTCGAGGAGATGGCGCGGGTGCTCTTCGGCCCGCGCATGCTGCTGTCGGTCACGAGCCCGCCGCTGCCGGCGTCTCTCGCGAGGGGGAACGCCGCCGCAAACGCCGCCGCAAACGTCAAGCCCGAGAAGAAGACGATCGGCAAGCTCCTGCGCAAGCACATCAAGGTCCGGGACACGAGTCGCGTGGCGCCGTCGGTCGACGTGATCGCCGCGTCCGCACTCGCGATCACGCATGCGACCGGCGGTTCGCCTGCTCGCGCTCTGCTGCCATCGGCGACGGTGTCGACGGTGTCGGCGGTGTCGGCGATGTCGTCCAAGGCGAAGGTCCTTCCAATTCCTGTCTCCACTGCCGCTGACACCGACACCGACGGCCAACAGAAGTCGGTGCGGCCGGCCACACCGACTTCACCAACCGCTGGTGGCGGTGGTGTTGGTGCTGGTGCTGGTGCTGGTGGCGGTGGTGCTGCTGCTGGTGTTGTTGGTGTTATTGGTCCTGTGGCTGCTGGTGTTGTTGGTGTCGCTGGTGCTGCTAGTGCTGGTGCTGGAGGTGCCACAGCAGCTAAGCGACCGCCGTCGCTCGAGGACCTCGTCAAGGTTGAGGCGCGGCCGCGGCTGACGCTCACGAAGAGCAACAGCGCGACGTCGCGCGTGACGAACGCCGTGCACCAGCTCTACGCCAACACCGTGCGCGGGAGCATCACGACGCCGGACCGGGCGGCGCTGGCGTCGCTCTTCCTGCTGCGCCGCGGGATCGAGGTCGAGTCGAGGAAGCGCATGGCGTGGATCCTGCTGCTCCAGGTCAACCTCGTGTACAACTGGTTCGTCGTGCCGCTGCAGCTCGCGTTCGAGCTCCTGGACCAGTCGGCGTGGTACCTCGTGGCGCTCAATACGGCCATGGACCTCGTGCTCTGGGCCGACCTGTACGTCAACTTCAACCTGGCGTACGTGCAGGACGCGGAGAAGATCTGGGACACGGGCAAGACCGCGCGGCGGTACGTCCGGAGCTGGTTCCTGCTCGACCTCGCGAGCCTGCTGCCGTACAAGCTCTTGTTCGCGACAGCGCACCACGCCGTGACGCGCATCCCGCGCCTGCTGCGCGCCGCGCGGCTCTCGGCGCACTTCCGCGAGGTCGACGAGCGCGTGCAGCTTAAGAGCAAGCAGCGGCTCTTCCTCTTCGGCGTCATGCTCACGATGATGTACCACATCATCGCGTGCCTGCACTTCAGCACCACGTACCTCGAGGGCTACAGCGCCAAGGACGACGCCTGGATCCCGTGCGACGACATCGCGCTCAAACGCCTCAACAGCACGCACTACGCGGACGTGCGCGGCGCGGTCTACGCCGCCTCGTCGAGCCACGTCGTCAAGGTCGGCTTCACGCAATACTTCCGCTCGCTCTACTACGCCGCGAACGTGCTCACGGCGCTCGGGCGCTCCATCGAGCCGGCGAGCGACACGCAGTACGCCGCGGCGCTCGTGTTCATGCTCAGCGGCTTCTTCATCACGGCGATCGTGGTTGACAACGTGCAGAAGCGCTTCACGGCGTCCGCGATCGAGCAGAAGGAGTTCTTCGCCGCGCGCTCGCGCATCCAGCTCTTCCTGCGCCGCCAGAGCGCGCCGCTCGCGATCCACAAGCGCGTCAACGCCTTCCTCGACTTCTGGTGGTCCTCGCACCGCGGCGCCGTCATCGGCGAGCTGCTCGAGGAGCTCCCGGAGACCATCAAGCGCGACATCATCAAGAGCATCTGCAAGCCGGCGCTGCAGACGCTCGCGCTCCTCAACGGCGTGCGGCCGGTGCTCACGCAGCTCGAGCACGTCTTCGTCGACAACATCAAGTTCATCCTGTACGGCCAAGGCGAGATCGTGTACCGGCAGGGCGACTACGCGAGCGGCCTCTTCTTCCTGCTCGAGGGCGAGGTCTGCGTGATCGCGAACGGCGGGTCTCCGCGCAGCATCTCGCAGGGCGGCTTCTTCGGCACCGCCGCGCTCCGTCTCGAGGACTCCGCCGCCAACTACTTCGAGCGCGTGTCCGCCATCAGCGGCTGCATCCTGCTCTTCGTCTCGCGCGAGCACCTGCTGGCGATGAAGCAGACGTTCGAGCCGCTCCCGGACGCCATGCGCACGCTCGAGAAGCGCCTCATGGACCCGAAGCTCGCGAAGGGGTCGCTGCTGGACACCGGGAGCCAGGTCGAGTCGATCGAGCGCCACCCCGTGGTCGACAAGCTCTTCGGCGCCTGCCTCGACGTCGCCGTGCTCGTGCTCGACCCGGACTCGATCCGCATCCTCGTCTGGGAGACGTTCGTGTTCGTGGCGATGACGGCGCAGTGGGCCGTCGTGATGTTCCACATCTGCTTCGGCGTCGACCCGGAGCGAGCCACCGCCGCAGACGCCTTCACGGTCGTCGTCGAGGTCGCGTTCCTCGTCGACATCTTCGTGCGCTCGCACCTCGGGTACTACGAGTTCGGGAACAAGGTCATGGACCTCGTCCAGATCAAGCACCGGTACTACCGGTCGCGCGAGTTCGCGATCGACGCGCTCGCGCTGCTGCCGCTCTTCGTCCTTAACTGGGTGCTCGCGGGCCAGAGCCGCCGCCGCTGGGAGCTCCTGAACCTCAACAAGCTCCTCCGGCTCTTCAAGGTGCCGAACCAGCTCGCGGCGCTCGAGAACAAGTACCTCAAGTACACGCTCGAGCTGCGGCTCTTCAAGCTCGTGTACTACACCTTCCTGCTCTCGCACTCGTTCGGGTGCATCTGGTTCGACTTCGCGTCGCACGCGTCGGGCGTCCACGACCTGCTCGGCGCCTCACCCGAGCCGTCGTTCGGCGAGATGAAGTGGCTGCCACCGCGGTCGCTCGAGCACGGGACGCTCGCGCTCCAGTACTTCGCGTCGCTCTTCTGGTCCTTCGGGCTCATGTCGGCGTCGAGTCCCGGCGAGTTCCCCAAGACGATCTCGCAGAGCGCGTTCAGCGTCGTCACGATGACGATCGGCTTCTTCCTCTTCGCGTACGTCGTCGGCAACTTCCTCGACATCATCGAGCTCATCGACGCGGAGAACCGCGAGTTCTACGCCAAGCTCGGGTCGCTGCGGCACCTCGTGGCGCACTTCCAGCTCCAGGTGCCCGTGCAGGAGAAGTTCAAGGCCTACTTCTTCTTCAAGCGCTTCCACTCGATCACGCAGGAGTACCTGCTCGAGCGGTGCCTGCCGCCGTCGCTGCTCGCCGACATCCGCATGGTGCACCTGCAGCCGATGATCCACAAGGTCTCGTTCCTGTCGGACATGGAGGGCAGCGTGACGCGGATGCTCGTGTCGCAGTTCAGCCAGGTGCTCGTGGTCAAGGACGAGTTCGTGTACAAGTTCGGCGAGGAAGGGAGTGACATGTACTTTGTCTTCACCGGCGCGCTCGACACGCTGCTGCCGCGCGACGAGTTCCTGCGCGTCGGCGCCGAGCTCCACCGCTCGGCGCTCCTGTCCAGGAACGCCGACAAGGCCACCGACGACGCGCCGGACGAGGAGCCCAAGGCGCACCTGCCGCAGCCGCTCACCAAGCTCAACCAGATCGGTGCCGGGAGCTACTTTGGCGAGAACGCGCTCTTCTTCAACAGCGTCCGGAGCTCGTACGTGCGCTCCAAGTCGTCCTGCATCCTCTACCGGCTCTCGCGCAACTCGCTCGAGCTCGTGTTCAACCGGTACCCGGACTGGAAGCTCAAGGTACTGCGCATGATGAAGGTCCAGCAGGAGCAGCAGCGCCTGAACCGCATCGCGTTCGAGGAGCGGCAGAACGTCGCGATGGGGACCGAGATGGCGCAAGTGGACCTCCTGAACGCGCAGGCGCAGAAGACCGAGGAGGAGCTGCTCTTCTTCCGCCGCATGCGCACGACGCACGCGGCGCCGCGGCGCAAGCAGAGTCAGACGAGTCGGTTCCTGCACACGAGCGTGGCGCAGGTGAGCGACGCCGGGCGGCCGCTGGACGCGCGCTTCAAGGTGCCCGCGACGCTCAAGACGCTCTTCGACGGCGCGCCAGCGCAGAGCACGATCCACCTCCGGTGGCTCCGGCTCATGTCGTTCGCGACGATCTTCATGGCGATCGTCGTGCCCTACCGCATCGCTTTCGACCCGCTCGAGCGCACGACGGGGATCGCGGCGGGCGTGCGCGTCGTCGAGGCGCTCTGCGAGCTGCTCTTCCTCGCCGACATCTGGGTCAACTGGCGCGTCAAGGGCTCGAAGGAGTCGATGGACCTGTACGAGCAGGACCACCGCGAGGCGTACCGGAAGGAGCGGTTCGTGTGGGACGTGCTCGCGGCGCTCCCGGTCGACTACATCGTGTCCGTCTTCTCGCTCAGCCCGTGGTGCCAGAGCAACCGGTGCTTCAAGCTCCGCAACTTCGTGCACTACATGAACGAGCTCAACCGCCGGAGCCTGTACAACGAGATGCACCGCCTGCGCACGACGGCGCTCGTGTACATCCTCATCATGTACTGGAGCGCGTGCACGTACTTTGCGATCGCGATCTACGACCGCTTCGGCACCGAGTGGCAGGCGTGGCTCCCGGAGCAGAGCCTGCGCATCTCGACGCCCAACCCGCCGTCCGACCGGCTCATGCTGCGGCTGCTGCGCGGCCTCTTCTTCGCCACGACGGCGTTCGTAAAGAAGTGCCGGACGTTCATCCCGGACTCGACGCTCCACTTCGTCTTTTCGATCGTCACGAGCTTCGTCGGGCTGCTCATCATGGCGTTCATGATCGGCGACATGGCGAGCCTCTTCATCTCGTACATCGGCAACGAAATCGAGTACCGCAAAAACCACATCGCGGTCGAGCGGTACCTGAGCCGCTGGCGCATCTCCGGGGACCTCAAGGCGCGCACGCAGTCGTTCCTGTCGTCGCTCTGGTCGTCCCACCGCGGCGTCGACTACCAGTCGCTGCTCGAGGAGGTGCCGACGAGCATCCGCACCGAGTCGATCCTCGCGATCGCCAACTGGCCGCTGCGCGCGTTCGTGGACGACGTCTTCCGCCCGCTCTGCCGCGGCGACAGCGCCAACACGGACTCACTCATGCAGGCGATCGCGCGCCACCTCAAGTTCGAGGGCTACCCGCGCGGCGAGAACGTCCTCGTCGAGGGCAACATCGCGCAGTCCATGTACTTCGTCGTGCGCGGCCAGCTCTACGCGCTCAGCCGCGCGCAGCCGAGCGTGTTCCGCGGCGTGGGCTACAGCAAGGGCGACTACTTCGGCGAGAAGGGCGTCCTGGGCTACTCGGTCGGCGTCTTCTCGGTGCGCACGCTGCGCGCCTGCGACCTCCTCTCGCTGACCTCCGAGGCGCTGCTCACGCTGCTGTCGTCGCACCCGATCTTCGGCGTCGCGCTGAGCTTCGCGGACCAGGCGGCACAGCGCGTGCGCAGCCACGCGGGCCCGCGCGTGAGAGCCGACACGGAGACGCGGTGGGGGCAGACGGTGCTCGACGTCATCTGCCGCAAGCGCGACGAGTGCGAGCGGCAGGCGCCAGCGGACCCCGCGCTCAAGAGCGCGAACGCGAAGCTCTGCGCGATCATCGACGCCCGCTTCGCGCTCAAGACGGCGGAGGCCGCGTTCGGTGCCTTCCGGTCGCTGCTCGAGCTCGTGGTGCCCAACGGCTCGCTCGAGAGCTACGGCGAGACGACGCGGCGCAGTCAGCTGGCGCGCGCGAACTCGCAGAACCCGCCAACGACGATCTTCTCGGAGGGCGACATGGAGCTGTCGCTCGCCAACGCGTCGGCGGGGACTCCGGTGGGTCCGCCGGAGGAATCGCCGATGCAGCAGCAGCAGGAGCAGCACCAAGATAGTGATGGAAGTGGTGGTGGTGGCGCGAGTCCGATGAGTTCGGAGGCGACAGCGAGCGCTGACTCGAGCGAAGTCAAGTGCACCCAGTTTGAGGCCCAGAACAACGTTGCTCGCGATCTCGACTCACATGCTGCTCGGGAAGACGCGTTCGGGTCGCGGACGATTGGGCCGATGTTCGCGCGCAACCCGCTCGAGTCTGCTTGCGACTCGGACCGCGTGCCGCTGCGGCGGCAGCCGACGCCGGCCGCGATGCTCTTGGCGCTCGCGAGCGGTGGCGGCAGCAGTCGAGGCTCGTTCCTGGGCTCAGCGATCCGGCGGATGAGCGAGGGCTCGAGTGAGCTCGCGATGCGGCTCGCCGAGTCCAAGTACAACCGCAGCAGCGAGACGTCCTCGACGCTCGCGGCGTCGGCGCTGCGTCTCGACACGTTCGATGAGCAGCTCCTCCCAGGGGGGCTGCAGGATGGTCCAAACCGCCTCGACCTGCTCACGCGACCGGTTTTCAGCCACACGCAGGACTCGTTCCGCGGGCTCACGCCGTCGCCGCCGCTCATTTCAGCGTCACCGACGGGGTCGCTGAATCCGGTCGACTTGCCCTCGCCGCTGGTGAGCTCCTCGCCGCTGCCTCCGCTCCAGTAAGGCTCCTTCCTTCCCTTCAGAGAGACTCGCATCGCTTCCAGTGGTTCTCACGTGCGCTCCTGCAGGCACCAGCCCAGCGTCCTGACGAAGCGCGCGTCCGAGTAGACGGGTCGATAGATAGGCAGGTAGAGAGAGAGAGATACAGTACCGAACAGCGTTCCTCTGAAGAGCTCCATTGTGTTCAATAGTACCGATAGTACCGATAGTACCGATCGCCACATATTCCAAATCAATTCCATGGAGTTCCTGGTGCACAACATCTCGCACTCGGACCTGATCGTCGAGCTCTCGTGGGTGCGCGAGCCGCCGTTCGCGAGCAGCGGCGGCGGCGGCAGTGAGCGCGTGCCGCTCTCGCTGCTCGGGCGCCCCAAGTTCAGTCTCTTCCAGCAGACGGGGCAGGCGATTCTGGACGCGCTCGCGGCCGTCGACGCCGCCGCCGCGCGCCTCTCGTCCGCGTGCGAGGACGGCGGCGCGGCGCCCGTGGGCTTCCAGCTCGCCGGCGCGCCGATCGCGGTCGCGAGCCTGCACGACTTCCAGATCCGAGGTGCGCGGGGCAGCGGGCGAGTGCGGCGCTGCTCGGATGTGCTCACGACCCCCATCCGGATGACTGGCTGGCAGGCGGCAGCGAGACGTTCGAGCTCATCGCGCGCCACTGGACGCGCGTGGCGATCACGGCCGTGTACTTCCCGCTCGTGGCGCTGCTGCTGCCCAAGTGGCGCCACGTGCTGCGCGAGTTCAAGTCGGAGCGCAGCCGCCAGCTGCTCTACCTCATCTCGGGCGCCGGCATCCCGCGCAACGAGGCGCACGCCGTGCGCGGCAACTCGACCGAGAGCACAGCGCGCCTGCTCGCGCTCTTCGTGCAGCACAACTACCCGCAGGCGGACGTCATCCAGGTCCACTCGGGCTCCAACATCTTCCGCTTCGACGACAACGTGCAGTTCATGACGCGCGAGCTGCGGCCGCGGCTCGAGGCCCACCGCGAGGCGCTCGTCGACCGCTTCGGCGACGCCTGGAAGGCGCACTTCCACGTCACGATCGCCTACACGGACGGCCCGCCGGCGCGCCTGAGCGCGCTCAACGCGTCGCTGCGCATGTACCGCCCGTCGTACCTCCACCTGTGGCAGCTCAAGACGTTCTGGCACGAGCGCCGCCTGAGCATGGCCGACGTCGACTTCCACTCGTTCGAGAACATCGAGGCGTCGCCGTGCGTGGCGGCGTCGGACGCGGACGCGCTCACGCAGACGCTCGTGAACGAGATGCGGGGCTTCCGCGACCAGTTCCTGCGCGCCGAGGGCGAGGGCGAGGTGGGCGGCTTCTGGCTCCGCAAGTCGCGCAAGCCCGTGCTCGCGGTGCTGCTCGTCGAGAAGGAGGACGAGCGCGGCGGCAAGCGGCTTGTGGTGCACCGCGGGATGAACTGCGAGGTGTCCATGCCCACGGGCTCGCTCTGCGCCGAGCGCAACGCGATCGGCAGCGCGCTCGCGAGCGACCCGACGCTCAAGCGCCGCGCGATGAAGATGATCGGCGTGCTGAGCCTGAACCTGGGGGCGAGTGTGGCCGCGGTGGCGACCCACACGACGAGCTCAACGACGACGACGACGGCCGCGTTCCCGGGCATCCCGTACGTCGAGAGCCGCGAGCCCTCGCAGCAGCCAGCGGTGACGACGAGCGAGGAGTCGACTGTCGTGACCGCCGCGGCTGCCGTCGCAGCGAACGGCGAGGGCGGCGATCTGGAGGAGGAGGCAGCAGCAGCGGCGGCCCAGGAAGCAGCGCACGAAGCCGCAGCCGCGAGCAGCCCGAAGCGGCGTCGCAGGCTGCACGAGCAGAACGCCAACTACCAGAGTCCGCGCAAGCCGAAGCGGCCGCGCACGTTCTCGGTGGACGACACGGCGGTGGAGGCGGCCGCGATGGCGCTGGCGGAGAGCGCGCGCGACCGCAACCCGCTGGCGCCGTGCGGAGCGTGCAAGGAGTGGCTCGTGAAGATCGCCGAGGCGAACCCGGCGTTCCGCGTCGTGACGTTCGAGAACTCGCGCTGCCGCAGCGTGTACGTCAGCCAGATCATGTAGGGCGAGGCGTCCGAGGGCGTCGGTCTCGAGTCGAGTCTCGGTAGACAGACCAACAGACCAGCAGCAGTCAGCTTGCTGCTGCTGCTGCTTCCGAGGTTGAGGGCGACTGCGGTGACAGATCGCAAGCGTGTTTGTCTGCTTGGGGTGCGAGCGTTCTCTCCCTTCTTCGCTCACTCGGGCCGCTTCGGGTCTCTCCCAGTCTCTTGCTCGGTCGGTCGACCTCACTCGGTCTCTCGCCCGCTGCATCCATCGGGATGGGTGCGGCTCGTGGTGAGGTTCCTCCTCCTCTTCCTCCATCTTCAGCCCCAACATTGCTGAAAGGTGGCGATGGTGGCAAGTTGTTCTCGAGGAACAAGCTGGATGGTCAGTGTGGGCGGCGCCGTTGGTGGCGGCTGCTGCCAACCCGCGCTGTGGGGAGTCCGTCCAACTCAGCAACGCTTTGGTGCTGCTTCTTGGACATGGTGTTGCAACATTGAGAGCAGCAACAAGCAACCGCGTTCGCCGAGCAGATAACGCGGGCAGCTCCGGGATCGGGCTCTGGACTCGCTCCCGTAACGATACTCATACAGAAGGACAACCTCGAGCTGGATGCAGAGGCTGTGGCTCGACCGAGTCAACACACACACGCACACACACACACACACACAGAACGCCACACCGAAGAGCGCCAACAACAACGCGACTGCGAGTCGGCAAAATTTCGGATGTCGAAGCGCTGTGTTGCGTTGCCCTTGTGCTGGCGAGCGAACGAACGAGACCACTGTCGTGACAGCGGGATGCCGCCGCTGACAGCGATGCCGCCACATGCACTACTGTCGTCGCTGGCGTCGCAAGCCATGGCGATGGCGACCGTGGAGGTCGCGGTGCGCATGCGTGTGGCAGCAAAGGCGAAACCTTGTCGAAGTGGCGGCCACTTCTTGCAGGTGCCAACGCGGCGGTGGAGCGCGCGCTCGACCGATCGATCCCGATCACTGCCGTTTATGCTGCTGCGTCGCGCAACGCAAACGAGAGACGCAAGCGGATGCGAGTGGCGTCGGTCAGGAGAGGTGTATGTGCACGAGGTTGAAGATCTCGAGGCGGTCAGGTCGCACACGCTCCGCGTGAGGCGGGAGGAAAGTGGCTTCGGACTAAGCTGGCGCGATCTCGATCGGTCTTGTTCTCAGGTGCCGCGGCGTTTGCGTTGGCGCCGCGCTGTCGAGGATTGTGGTGTCAACGAACATCTGTGACGACTCCGGCCTGGGGCTGAGCGTGAGTCTAGAGCCTGGAGGCGGTGGTGCGGAGGACTGCCAACCAAGGTCACCGACGGAGGCGGCGATGGCGACGGACAGCGCGGGTTGGGAGCTGGCAGCAGAAGTCGCAGCAACTGACGACGCCGCTCACATTGACCATCCAGCTTGTTCCTCGAGAACAACTTGCCACCATCGCCACCTCTGAATATTTCATCAAAGTTGGGCTGAAGGAGGAAGACGAGGAACTTCAACACGAGCGAGCAGAACAGAGCAGCACCGCACCCATCCCGACGGAAGCAGCAAGCGAGAGACCGAGTGAGGTCGACCGACTGAGCGAAAGATCGAGAGAGACCCGAAGCGGCGGGTGAGAGAAGCGGAAGAAGAGGGAGAGGACACTCGCACCCCAAGCAGAAAAACGAGAGCTCGCCTCCAGCCAGCAGCGGCGACAACTGAAGCTCCTCAATCCGCTCGTTGTGAAACTTGCGTGGGTGCTTGAGAGGTGGCAGCTTGCTCTCTTGCAGCTCGCGCTCGCTTGCTCTGAGCAGCAGCAGGAGCAAGACGCGACAGGTGTGGCGGTTGAATCCAACGATCCTGGACTCCGTCAATCCCGTTCAAACCTCCATCGCCTCCAGCCTCTGTCGCCTCCAGCACGCGGCACGCACGCCATCTGCGCGTGAGTCGCCGTCGTCACCGCGCTCCTTTCAATTGAGTGAGAGCGAGCAAGAAGCCATCAAGAGACAACCTCTGCCTTTCAAGCAGCAGCAGAGCAAGCTGCTGTTGGTCTTTAAGCTGCTGTTGGTGCTGTCTACCGAGACTCGGCTCGAGATCAACTCCAAATTGACGAGACACTCGCAACTTTCAGACACACGGACTGGAGCTCCACATGCTTGCTCGACCAATGAATCAAGTCGAGCTTGCGAGAGCTTGCTGCCGTCCAAGAACCACACAGAGCGACTGACTGATCAAGCCATTGCGCCACCTGGCCCCGATCGACAGCTCACGCTGCTCAACTGCTCTCAACTCCCAGCAAAAAAAGCTGTTTGCTTGTTGCGCTTGCGTCTTGCTCGGAGACCCGTGTGTGAGAACGAAGTGGGGGCAACCCCTCCTCCGTCTTGAACGGCATTGGCAACCGGGTTGAAAGAAGTGGCGCTCATAGGCACCCGCATCTCAGCTACACGCTCGTGCTCGCTTGTAGATTGTTGCAAGCCGCGCGCCACACTCGCTCGGTACAGTCGTTGTTCAATGCGATCAATCAGCAACACTCGAAGTGCTTGAGGTGCGGCAGGGCCAGGATAAGACGCCCTAAAATAGCTATTGATGTAGGGCTTGTCGTCAACAGTGGGACCATGCAAGTCGCCAATACTATTTCAAAAAAAAGTCCATCTCTCAAAATAACTGAGCTCAAAGAAAGAGCAGGTTAAAAACTACGGGGCGTACCGCAGCCTCGCGCTTTCTTCACTACCGCAGCTCACCCGAGCCGGACGAGTGAGTTGCAAGTCGCAAGTCTCAGTTGCCAAATCGCCATCTCGAGCGCAAGCCGAGAAAGGCAATCAACCGAGCAAACTACGCGCAAGTTCCGCAGCAGACCACAGTTGCATGCGTCCGGCGCTCCTGACGCACGCAGTCCGACTCGCTCTCTTCTCGCTCTCTTCCTCCTCCTCGTTAGTCGCCAGTGCCGCTGTTTGAGATGGGGGTCGACACCGTCACGCCAGCGTGGCTCTGGGAGCCGCGATCGACGACCGCCAAGCACGTCGCCGCCTACCCGGCAACAACCGCCACTCCCGGCGCCGCCGTCGTCAGCAGCAACAACAACAACAACAGCAACAACAGCCAGACCACCGCCGGTGCCAGCATGCGCCGCAAGAGCAGCGCGGCGCGCCTGCCGCTCCGCAAGAGCATGAGCGACGCCCTCGGCGCCAGCACCAGCAGCCCCAGCCACCACCACCAGACACAGACGCACCAGTTCACCACGTACCAGACGAGCGCGTCGCTGCGCTCGGTGCTCGCGGCCGACCACGGCGACCAGAGCGCAGACAGCGAGCTGAACAGCGACCCGGAGCTCGTGCTGCGCCGCCAGCAGATCGTGCAGCGCGCAGAGGAGATCCAGCGCGGCGCGCGCCACGTCGGCATGCAGTTCGGCGAGACGTGTCCCGTGTGCCTCGCGGACGACGTGGACGCGCAGCTGACGCAATGCGGCCACCGCATCCACGCCAAGTGCATCAAGCGCTGGATCCAGTCGGGCACGCGCTGTCCGGTGTGCCGCGAGCAGGTGATGGGTGTGGAGGAGGCGTTCACACCGCCTGCGCACGCGCACTTTGACGCGCTGCTGAAGGACCGCGAGCCGTCGGCGTCAGCGTCAACTTCCGACGACGCGTCCACGTCGCTGGACGAGGCCGACGACGAGTACGGGTTCGGTGGCGAGCGGGGCGGCGGCGACGGCTTCGAGTGGGGCTGGTTCGAGGACTTTGACGAGTTTGACGAGCTGAACGACGACAGCGTGCACGCGGGGCTGAACGCGCGACGCGCGTCGCTGCCGAACCTGCCGTCGTCCGGCGCGAGCAACGGTGGCCGCAGCCGCAGCGGCAGCCACTCGGCGCTGCTGAATCGCGAGCTGTCAGGCGCGTTCGAGATCTGCCGCACGTTCCCGCCGCTGCGCGCAGTATACGACGCGCCGTACGCTGTGAACCGGCACGCGTGGATGCGCGTGCTGCCGTCGCACCGGCACATCGCGGCGAAGATCCAGATCCGAAGCTTCCGCATCGTGGAGGCGCGCGCGTCGCGGGCACAGCACGCCGAGTACCTCGTGGAGCTGCAGCTGGACGGGCGGTACTTCAGCCGGTGGCGCCGCTTCTCGGCGATCAGCCGCTTCGTGAGCACGATCGGCAGCAGCGAGTTTCGGGAGACGCACGCGGCGTGGAGCAAGCTCGAGTCGACGAGCCGCTGGTTCAACCGCCTCGAGCTCAGCTACCTGCACGAGCGGTGCAAGCTGCTGGAGCAGTTCGCGCACACGCTGCTGATCGAGTGCTCGACGGCGCACCCGCTGGCGGACCTGCTGGACGCCTGAAGTGGCTCGAAGGGCGAT